>AWOL01S0005356.1:143198-159402 GCA_000715115.1 Nicotiana otophora | reverse complement strand
GGTTCAACATTGTCAAATAACTCAACCCATTCTCGTGATGAAGACAATGTTCAGAAATTGAGGAAAAGCATTAAGGCTTTTCGATGAGTCAACAAAGCTTAAAGTTTTTTTTTTAATGATTTGCTAAGTCTGGCAGGATATGACCAGATAGTGTGTCTATAGGATTACACGTTTAGAAATCACCTATGTGAGTGTAAAGTGTAAGCTGCTTCAAGGAAAATGAAAGTAAAGGCCTATTCTCTAAGCACTCATGAAACCATGCGGTGTTCATGGCTGAAACGAACACAACCGTGAGAACCATAGATGGTTAAGGATTGATTGTGTGACTTATGTTGTCTAGGTATACAACAAAGCTCGACGGTTCAAAGATATCAAATCTACCGATTGACCGAGTATATCCGATATAAGTTCACTACGGAAAGTTCAAAGGGAAACCTACTTATCCAGATGCAATTAATTCTTGCATGTAAAACACACATGCGTCCGTGCATTCCTTTATTTTATAGCCATTCCCCATTCATGTGGGGGATTGTTGGGACTTTAAGCTTGTCTAGCTTAAAGAAGGTGAATGAGAAATGGATGGAAAATGAAATATTTGAGTTTCCCTTGGGAAAGGGACATTGTCCCATATCGGAGGAAGAAAAGACTTTTGATGGGTATATATATAATTGCTCTTCTTCTTGCTCTTAAAGAGTTAAGAAAAAGGCAAGCCTCGCGCCGTCGTCGTCGTCGCTCGCTCGGCTCGGCTTTGGCTTCGGATTGGATTGGATTGGTTTGGATTTGGTCAAAGATCGATTGATTGATTAATGTTTTTGGACAAAATTTCTTTTAATTATTTAATTAATTAATTTAATAATTAATGAAAAATTCAATCCGGAATAACCCATGACCCGCGACCCGGTTCGGTCAGGCTCGTTTTCTTTTCCAGATTATTTTAAATATATTTTTCCCGCAATATTTCAAACACCCCTTTTCCAACAGCCATGGCTGTCTCTGAAAGGTTGCAAACCTTTTCAGAAACAATGCCATCAACTCTATAAATAGAGTTTGAATCCCAGAATCTTTCCTTACAAAATTTTCTGAGCTTCTTCTTCTTCTTCTGCACAATATTTTCCAGTGTGTTTTACGATCATTGAGTGGTTCGCAGTTCATCAGAGTTTTTAGTACCAAAACACTGGTGAGTTAAATCGTTCTATCCTGGGAGGATATATTCCAGCACCTCGGGTACTTGAGGGGAATAATTTTCTTAAGGGCACACTGTGTATTGAGTGGGCTCGATTTATTCCTATACTGTTTTTTGTTTTCAGAATCTATTTCGTTAAAAAAGTATTACTAACTTTCTGTTTTATTTTTCCAAAAAGTTTAATTGTTTATTACAGCAATACAGAATTATAACAATTGGTAACTAGAGAACTGACATAAGACATTTATAAATTAGAACCTGAATTATGTGATACTAATAGCGTTCACTTCCTCGCTATTTCAACTATTTCAATTGTGGGATCATAAGACGCTAATAAGAAACTTAAGAAAGATTGAATCCAGCTTGAAAATGGATCAACATTAATCTGAATTCACCATGGAATTTAAAGTGCTGAAATTTGCAGTATAGTCACTAAACAGGACTAAGAGCAACCCCGTTAAGTTTCGACCAAGTCGGACTAAACTTCATCCAAGTCGGTCAAAGTTAATTGTTTTTCTTGAGTCGATGGTTCATTGAAAACATTCTCTCTATCTCCGTAAGTAAGGGTAAGATCTATGTAAATATTACCCTCCCCAAACCCTATTACACTCCCTAAACCCCACGCCATGATATACTGGATATATTATTGTTGTTGTTGTTGTATGCAAGTCGGTCAAACTTAAGATCATCAGCCGGAAAGAAAAGAAGGAAATAGAAGTCTATCAGCTGATGAATCAAGAGATTACAAAAAATGCTAAGAGTGTCACACTTAAGATTTGTACATACGACCTAGAGCAAATTTTGAGCCACTTTAGCCATAACATTATGTATTTCATTTATATCGAGGGGATTTAACAATTTATACATATCTAAAAAATTATTTTACTGGCATAGTAATTTTTCTACGTTGAAACCCTTCAATAGACATAGCTTCGCCCCTGAACTGAGTGATACTCTTTAAGTTTTTGCTTAAGGCTTAACCAAATTCTCTAGTCGCCGCATGCACAATTTGTTTTGCACAATTAGTTACTTGCAAGTCGAGTCGAAAGACATGAGTTCGTTGAATCTGGTATGTGTTGGTGTTGCATGGCTTAACTTGAAGCACGTATATATAATATAACATCCGAAAGAATTCCTTTATTTGCAAATTTGTTAATCTTGTTCTTTTGCTAGGTTGGCCCCCATTTTTACTCACTTTCATGTTTTTGGGAGGCCGCCCATTTAATACCTTTCAACTAACCAACAATACCAATCTAAAGTCCCCTCTAGTAGTATAAATAAATGCCTCAATCGCTTTATCATTTATTCTAAAGCAACTAGCAAAAAAATAGTATACTATACCTTTCTAGCTAGTTATAATATTAGTTCAAAATGCCTAGTCCAATTTTTGCTACTATTTTCCTAGTAGTGCTAATTGGAACTTTTGTAACTTGTACTAAGGGTGCTCCTCGTGCTTTCTTTGTGTTTGGTGATTCACTTGTTGACAATGGCAACAACAATTATCTAATAACTTCTGCAAGGGCTGATTCTCCACCTTATGGCATTGATTATCCTACTCATCGTCCTACTGGCCGTTTTTCCAATGGCTTCAATATACCTGATCTTATAAGTAAGATTCCTATCTCTTTTTTCTATATTATTGTACGAGAGCCGGATTTAAGACATGTTCAACTAACCCCTCGGAATGGTATGTCGGGCCTTCCTCAAGCAATCTCCTTATCGAGCCTAAATGAAAGGCTTTCATCATAAGCTAGCATAGTAGACAATAACGCGAAATCTAGGGAGGGGAGGGGGAATGAATGCCAAATCTGAAGCAAACCACCTATATACTATATACTATGTCACCATTGTCTCTTTTAAGTGCTCTTGCCTTTTTATTACTAGCTAGGGTCTATATTTGAAACATTTGATCCTATATTTGGGGAAAGTGAAACACAAAAAATGATCATATATTTTTAATGTTTTTTTTTTAAATAAAAATGGGAATAATGCTAACTTAATGCAGTCATGTAGTAGCTAAATCAACAAAACATATATATAAATTAGGCTCAATTATTCTGAACCCACTGACTATATATATAGCATCTGCATTGAACTGGGTTATAAGGAATTTAAAAACGTTATTTGCGCTAATGGACCATATTTATTGTTAACGAAAAAAGTGTATGGACAGGCCAAGAGCTTGGTGCTGAACCAACATTGCCATACTTGGACCCTGAGCTAACTGGAGATAAGTTGCTCGTTGGAGCAAATTTTGCTTCTGCTGGAATTGGAATTCTTAACGATACTGGAGTTCAGTTTGTAAGTCCAATTATTTTGGGTCAATTCGTTTTTTGGCATTTTATAAACTTGTTTTTAGTTTTATGGCCTACCTCTTTTTTTTTTTACACATGAGAGATTTACTTTTACACATAAGAGATTTTTCATTTACATATAAAAGATCTAAAAAAGATATTTTTTTAAATTCAACATTGTAAAAAGCCAAGAAGGCCTAAAACCTCAATTATATTTTGCACGTCCTAATCTTCTTTGAGTCGACATTATTGCAAGGCAAAATTATGGTAAAAGAAAATATTTTATACAATATGTTATGTCTATTTTCTAAGGAAAGTTAGGCATTTATAATAAATGCAGGGTGGCAATCCTTGGTATTCCCCCGTCCCATTTTATGTGATGTTGTTTGACTAGACACATGATTTAAGAAATAATTTTTTTAAATTTTTTTTTGCAAACCATTGTTTCCAAAATATAGAAAGATATCATTCTTTTTGGGACATGCTGAAAAGGGAACTACATCACATAAATTAGGACGCGTGAAGTAGTTTATTTTGAGTTTATAGCTTAAAAAGTAATTATAAGTATATTTCTACGATGTAACTTGATAAAAATGACAATATGCTATAATAGGTTAAACTACACTAATAATGAAGAAAACTTTACCCTATCCATGTATATGACTTAAAAATATTTATTTTTGTTCATTATCTCTTTTGAAAACAAACTATGCAACTTAAAAGGAGCAATGCACTTTCTTGTCAAGTTAATTTTTGTACATACTCGTTGATTGGAGTGATTAATTAATGAATTAATTTGGTTTTGCTTAAATTTTGTTTGTGGTAGGCCAACATAATAAGAATTTCCCAGCAACTACAAAACTTCGAACAATACCAGGCGCGAGTGAGTGCTCTTTTAGGAGAAGAACAGACACAGATGCTAGTAAACAAAGCACTTGTTCTCATTACTTTGGGAGGCAATGACTATGTCAACAACTATTTTTTCACACCAGTTTCAGCCAGAAGACTTCAGTACAATCTTCAAGATTTCTCTGTTTATATTATCAGCGAGTATCGGAAGATCTTGATGGTAATAAACACATCTCACGTTACTTTCTGCTCGAATTATGTATACATATATATATTAAAAAAAATATTTGAATTCTATGTGCATAAAAAGATCATACTAATTTTGAATCTATTGATTCTAAATATTAGATTTTCCTCTATGTGTAGTGGTAGTTGTCCAGAAGACAAAATATAAGTGTCTATTAGTTGTTAGGAAAATGACATTCTCAGATCAAATTTAGTTGTTTTAACTGTTAATTAAAATTAAATTAATGTAGACTCACGCAAGATTTAAAGACTTGTCTGCTGATTAAGGAAACATATAGCGCTTCTAAAATATTTATGTTTGGCTTATTAATTTGAGAAGCACTTTTCAGCCGCATTTAGTGTTTGAGCAAGCTTTTAAAAAGTACTTTTGGAGACACTACTTTTGTCTGTTTCTCAAAACCTGCTTCTGCTTTTGCTCAAAAGCATTTTTTTTCTTCTTCAAAAAACTTGGCCAAATACCTCAAATTTGAAGAAAAGAATTTTTTTTTTTTTTTTGAAGAAAACAAAAAGTGTTTTTGGCCTTAAAAAAAAAATTGGCCAAATGGGCTAAAAGATTCTATTGAATGAGTCAACAAAAGGACAGAAGAAAATAGCAAAAGGTAATTTTTCCTTATTATGATCCCATCAAACTCAGCCTAAACATTTGCCAACTGATGTCGGCATGTAGAGTTACAGAATTTTGTCAATTATAAAAATAATAAAAGCAGAAAACCACTTTTTATCACATTAACATTATTGATTATCGTTACCTAATATAAAGTCACTTGACATATTATAAGAATAAAGTAACAAAATTATTTTCATCCGATTAAACTAACAAAATTTTATTCACGGTAACAATAAAGACTTTAAATATTATATACCCTCTATATCAAGAAAATCGACCTATATATTAACAGTGACGTAGCCACATGCATCGGAAAATTACACTGTTTAACTCGGTAATTTTTTTTTTTTTTAAAAAAAAATATATATATATATATATATTATATAATGACACCCCTTGACTTTTTGGTGAGTATTTTTTTTTATATTTTGACTTCCTTTAATAAAAATTCTGGCTCCGCCATTGCATATCAAGTATTACTGGTATAGTGATAAAGTTCAGTGATCTTACGTGAAAATATGGAACTGTTTGCAGAGGTTGTATGATTTGGGAGCAAGAAGAGTGTTGGTAACAGGATCAGGTCCATTGGGTTGTGTCCCATCTAGTCTAGCAAGCAGGAGCACAAATGGCGAATGTGCTGAGGAGCCTCAACGTGCTTCTGCTATTTTCAATCCTCTACTTATCCAAATGATTCAAAGTCTCAATCAAGAACTTGGCTCTGATATTTTTGTTGCTGCTAACGCTGTGGATATGCAGAACGACTTCATTAGAGATCCCCAAGCCTTCGGTATGAATTATATTCTTTTTGTTTCTATATTTGAGGTTAACTTTGCGTACTAAGGGTACGTCCTATCGGGAAACAAGTTATTTTATGATTAGTTATTCCGGGATTAGTTATCCCACTCTCTCATAAAGATACAAAAAAACACTACAAAGCTGGTATAACTAATCCCCGAAATTAGTTATACCACAATTTTATCCCCACCAAACATGGGATAAGAATTCTTACACAATTAATGCATTTAAACATGTTGTATTAGTTTTACTGCCTTATTTTTTCAGGCTACTAACTTCACATATTTTGAATGGTTACATCATACATGTAGTTATATATTTTAGGTGGCTTGATAATGTAGGAACTTCTTTACGATATTACTGTGAAAAAGTTACACTCTTTTTAATTTGAGCTTAACTTCTATAGGCTAAGACGAGTTAAATTGCACTATAGTGTAAGATTATTTACATCAACAGTGTACAGAAAATAAACCCTTTTAGGATTTACCTTCATATGAATGAAAACCATTTATAATCACCATTGTTAGACTTAATGCACTAACCAGTAAACTTCATCTGTGCAAAATTCACAGGTTTTATTACATCAAAAGTGGCATGTTGTGGACAAGGGCCATATAATGGAGTTGGAATATGCACAGCTGCATCAAACTTATGTCCCAACAGAGATTTATATGCATTTTGGGATCCTTTCCATCCAACAGAACGTGCCAACAAAATCATAGTCCAAACAATTTTCACTGGTTCTGATAAGTACATGACACCTATGAACTTAAGCACAATTATGGCTATCGACTCTCTGTAGCACCTGTTACTGAATCCAATTATATATCTATCTTTTTCTGAGGTTGTCGATCCTAATTTCCAGATTCATGTTTTAACGTTGCTAGCTAGTTCGATGCTTCTTCTTGATTTTAATTTATTAATGTAATTTTGTTATATATTTATATATATGATGAGTTAAATAAGGCATTATTCTTGTACTTCCTTAGTTATTCGTAGTTTTCTTTTATTTCCTGTTATTTCTTTCGCTTTGGTTATTCTATTATTGTATTGTTGCTACTACTCATTGCTACTGCATTTTTTTAATCATTTCTTGAGTCGATGGTCTATCAGAAACAACATCTTTAACTTCATAAAATAGGGGTAAGGTCTGCGTACACTACCCTCCAATGATCCCACTTTGTGGGATTACACTATTTTTTTTATTTTTTTTTATTTTTAATTATTGTTGTTGTTGTTGTTGTTTTAAATAAGGGATATGGGATGTGTTTTTGTGACTAATATCTATAATTATTATGATCAAGCATATAAGCAGCTGCACTAGCTTTAGCTGCTGTAGGAGACATATATTTCTTGTACATTGTGCTTTTATCTTTGAGTCTACTCCTCTTTGCTTTATTGAAATAAACTAAACTCATAGCGAGGCGCTTCGAGTTAGCGAAGCGCTGTAGCAGCGCCGAAGTGTTATGTGCTATAATGCTGAGCCAAAGACGCTCCGGTTTATTAACCTAAAAAATAGAAGTAAACAGAGAGTAAAAAAGAACAGAGCTTGATCGGGATACGAAGTATATTCTACCTGTGTCGATTTGGAATACAGTAAATTTAGACGATTATGTGACAACAACAGCAATTATAAACAAACTCATGACTTCGACAGCACAATACACTCTGTTTTGGTACCACTCATACACTCTGATTAGTAATTCTAGCCAACCAAAATATAATCATCAATTTTTATTTTTTTTATTTTTTCGAACCACACTTTCCTTCGCTTTTTCGGCTTTGTTATCAATGTCAAGAACGAGCTTCGTCGACAAGGTAAATCTCGAAATAGTGACGAGTTTTAAACTTTGGTGGACAGAGTTATTCGGTACTTATACTAGTGTGGAATAACTGACATTTATTCAATTAGTGGATGCGCAACCAAACTAAAAACTTTAATTGACAGAGTTACTCGATACTTATACTAGTGTGGAATAACTAACATTCTTTCAATTAGTGGATGCGCGACCAAACTAACACATACACCATTATAATAAATAATTTTGAAATGCGTCATTGTATGTTGTATCAAGCCTCTATATTTGAGTTGTTTCATTTCATTAGAGTCTATTTAATTTTAGAAGTAAATAATTTTGTGAGACAAATTAGGAATTATTCTTGAAATTAATAAGTTAAGAAAATTTTAAAATTAGATGTTTTTAGAAATGAATATTTAGACAGTAAAGTGTCAAACATAGAAAAAAAAAGTATAAAACCTAGAAAATTTGTCAAAACTTCATGGTAAATTTTACAAATGTGATATAGTTATGACTTTTTGTAAAGCCCAGTAAATTTTGCAAATGATTCGGGTTGATTTCAAGCTTAAAAAATACAATTTAGATATAGCATGAGGTTAGCACGGGTGGAACAAGTCCATTGGAATACTCGAATATGAAGGTCACGAGGACCGGAGGACCCTAAGTTAAGTGTCTAATGAAATAACTTTGGAAAATCAAATAAAGAAGATCAGAAAAATCACTGAAGCCCTGTGTGGCCAAGATACGTGGCCCATACAGGCTTCATGGCCCATTCCAAAAGAAGGGAGTAAGAGGAGAAGAAAGGGCTCAAGCTGCGTGGCCAGGTTACGTGGCCCACGCAGCCACCCACGCAAACCCTTGTGCTATAAAATAGGGGGAGTTCATGTAGAGAGAAAGAGTTGATATTTTTGGTTAAGTTTGGGGTTCTAGAGAGAAGGTGGAGCATCCCCAACCCAAATACACTTCAAAGGTGAGTTTTATGATATTTTTATGGTGGATTAACATTGATTAAGGCTAGTATTAACATCTTCATGGATTGAAATCCATAGAAATTGATCCAAATCTTCAAGAACACCAAGTGAATCCTAGTTTGGATTTTGACTTCAAGAGTTAATTTCTCTACCATATAATTATGAATTAAGTATGTGGATGAGATTGTGGTTTAGGAAATGCTATTTTTTTGGAGTATTACATGAGTCTTGAAAATGGGTATTGTGAGTTAGAGTTCTTGAAAGAGAAAGACGGTGAATAATAAAATTATGAACTTTGTTGAGTTGTTTGGTGGTTCTTTAGTTAGAAATACAAAAGTATTATATGGATTGAACAAGACCTAAATATATAATTCTTCACCATTGTTGAGTTAAGCGAAGGAGATGATGAATGGTGTTGATTTGGTGGAAATGAGTTAAATACTATTCTTTATAAGCTTGTGAGAAATTCACTATCGAATATTGTTGTTGAACTCAAAATGAGTGGATTAGAGTTAACAATTCAAGTTTCGACGTCTATGATGAGAATATGAAGACTTGTGAAGTTGGACCTAAGTATTGGATACTTAGTTGACTTAGTTGGCATTCCCGTAACACGTCGTTGATGTGTATGAGTTCATTATGTAGGTATTGGCTCGCTTGGTGACGTTTGAGCATTTTAGTCAATTTGGAGCTTGGAAGTGAGGAAAGTTGATTAAAACTTACTCTTCTTGAAGGATTGTCTCTAAAATCATAGTTGAGTTATTACATGAGTTTGTTTGTAAATGTGCATCCGTACTTGTGGGGACAAGCGGGAAAGGATGTCACCATATATTTTGAGTTGTGTTGCATAAAGAAAGACTTGTTGTTTTATTATTGAAAAATCTTATTTCTAAAGATTTGACGTCAAATGATGCTTGAGGAAAATGTTATAAGTTTTATTTAAACTTGTGTATTGGAAAGAATAAAAAATATTTGAGTGCTAAAAATATATTTTTATGAAAAGTTTTCTTTTGAAACTTGATTAATGGATAGCACTTGTTGTATCTTTGAAGATGGATGTTAAATTTCTAAAAGCTTTAATATGAAAAAGATCATATGTTTGATGGTTTTTATTCAAATGGTTTAGTTTGGTCATGGGCAATGATTTAAAAAAAATAGATCATTTGAGGCTGCTGTAGACATATAAAATTTATTAAGTTTAATTCATACAAACTTTGGATTGAATCTTAATTGTATTTGGGTTAAATAATTAATTTGGACTTTACAAATTAAATTAGTCCATTTTATTATTTTCAAGCCCAAGGTCCATTTCATCTTAAGACCCAGACTTGTAACATGTGTCAAGTGACATGGCATATCTAGTCAAACTCAAAGCCAATAAGATGACGCCACGTGTAAAATAATGTGGCAATCGCAGTCTAAAATAGTGATCAATCAAGAGTTGCCAAGTGTCTAAAATGACATGTCTTGGCCAATCATAACCAAGCTTATCACATAGCTTATGTGATAAGTTTGATGACTCACATGAGCCAATCAGAATCAAGCAAGAGAGTTCATATGTAGCTGGACTGTCCATCCTCTACCACTATAAATAGAAGGGTTACATAACTCTCTGGAGATTCAGAGTTGGAGAAGAGCATTCCACAATTGGTGGAAGCATCCACAAACAGAGAGATCAATCATCAAATGCATAGTTCTTCAACAAAGGAGTGATCAACGGAGTTCTTCCCGGAGATCAACCTGTAACAACAAAGTGTTGCTCGACATTCTTGGCAATTAAATACATCACAAGGAGGTCTGCATCATCCTACATTCGAGAAAGACGCTTCTCAAGCCCTCGAATCATGGAGAATTTCAGAGAGGAGAATCAAGAGATACATATAATTGTACTCACAAATATTTATCAATAAATCTCTTTCTTCATATTATTTTTGAAGCAGTTTATTTTTCGTACTACAAAAATTTATTGCGAACAAATTTTTGCACATCCAGTGGGATCAGTTTTGCCCTTCATCTCTCCTTCTTGCAAGTTGAAAACTACAAACTTCAGATCTACTGCTACAATGGCCTTTCACAAGTGTGATGTTTCATGCAAAGATGCTACTGTTTCAGCGTCCGCTAGGCTCAGTCATGTTAGCCCAATCACTCGAAGCAAGTTCAAGGCTAGTGGCTTGGATGGATCTGAATACTTCGCCTCCTTGGAGATGGAAAAGAAGAACAGATCTCACACGATGTCTGCAACTGCAATCTTTGGGGGGCAACACCCCATTCTCGCTATTTGACAAACTTTCTCAAACAGTCTCCAACCTTGGTGAATTTGAGGATTGGTCGATTCTCCAGTTTCAACGAAAGTCAATGCCTTAATGACTGACGCAACTAACATGGATGAGAAGTTTTTCCTGATGGAACATACTATAGAAGTCTTGAAGAAATCTGTTGAAGACAAAGACCTTTAAATCATTCAACTCATGAACAAATTGGAGTCTTATGCACCTGGAGAGTCGAGCCACGCCCCTCCTCGTTCACCTGTCTCTACCTCGCAAAATATGGCTATTGAGGAATCACTTGCCAAGTTCAACATTCAAAAGGAAAAGCAATCCACTTCAGTGGCGTTATTTGTCCAACAATTGCAATACATGATAACAAACGCCATCAGAGCTCACTATGACAGACCATCGCAAAGTTCGTTATACTACTCTAAGCCTTATACTAAGAGGATTGATTGTCTAACCATGCCAACCAATTATCAACCACTAAAGTTGCATCAATTTTGATGGCAAAGGGAACCCAAGGCAACATATTGCCCACTTTGTCGAGACTTGTAGCAATACTGGAACGCATGGTGACCTTTTGGTAAAACAATTTGTTCGTTCTCTGAAAGGGAACGCATTTGACTGGTATATTGACTTGGAGCCCGATTCCAATGATAGTTGGGAGTAACTTGAGAAGGAATTCTTCAATCATTTTTACAGTACCCGAAGAACTGTAAGCATAATAGAGTTGACGGGCACCCGAGCAAAGGAAAGACGAGCCTGTGGTGTATTACATCAATCGTCAGAGGGCGTTAAGTTTGGACTGCAAGGATCACCTTTTAGAAATATCTGTTGTGGAGATGTGCATTCAAGGAATGCACTGGGGCCTTTTGTACACCCTACAAGGAATCACTTAAAGCACGTTCTAATATCCTGATTCCTCTAGAGTTTCGAGAGTTTTTGGCCTCCTTAGACTCCTTTTCCTCACTTAGAGCACGTTCTAATATCCTGGCAATCTCTATTACTTGCTGAAATGGAATGTCAGTCTACAATTCTCGAGTCATATATATTTTATAATCATAATCGAGCCCTTCAATTAATCTGCGGACTCACTCTCTAACTGTAAAAACCAAGATAGGTGCATGATGGCTAACTCACTGAACCTGATAGTATATTATGACACCGTCGTGGTGCCCTGACGCAACCATTCAAACTCTGTGCCCATGCATCCCGGAGAGTCTGGGGAACAAACTCTTTCAAACATATCTCCGAAAATTGAGCCCAAGTTAGTGGCATTGCACCGGTTGGTCTACCTTATTCATAAACTTGCTACCATTGATACGCTGCTCCTGACAACTGAAATGTAGTAAGGGCAACTCCACTCACTTCCACACTACCCATGGTGCGGAGAATACGGTGACACTTTTCTAGAAATCCCTGGTCATCCTCGGTAGTTGTGCCACTGAAGGTAGGTGGACTATACCTCTTAAATCTCTCAGGTCTCTTTTGTTCTTCTTCTGATGCCTCTGGCCTGACCTCAGGCTGAACCGGAATAATAGGATGTACCGGAACCACACCCGGAACCTGACCAATATGAACCTGTTGCTCTGGAGTACGGGCGGTAGGAGTCTGAGCTTCTCCCTCTATATGTGAAATATTTGGTGAAACGAAGATCAATTGTGACTGAGTTAATGTACCAAACATGTTTTGGAACTGTGCTAAAGTCTCTTGAAGTCCGGGGGTAACAACAGGTGTCTCTGGTACCTGTCCCCCAACCGGAGCTACTGGCGACTCCTCAGTTGTTACTCTGACAGGTGCTCTAGCTGCGACATGTGCACTTTCTCGGCCTCTACCTCGGCTTCTACCTCGGGCCCGGCCTCTTGCGGCCCTGGCAGTATGCGCGATGTTTGCTCAGCTAACTCGGTAGCACATGTCCTCACCATTTGTGAGGGAATAGAGATACAACGGCTCAAATTCCAAAATCAACAAATCTGCACGATAAGAATGAAAGAAGTGGAAATTTCCTAACAGTTCTGTAGCATCTTGAAGATAAGTGCAAACGTCTCCACAAGACTCTACTAGACTCGTTCGTGACTCGTAGAACCTATGAACCTAGAGCTCTGATACCAACTTGTCACAACCCAAAATCCCACCACAGGCGTCATGATATCACTTAGTCTCTAAGACTAGGTAAACCGATTACAATTACATTTCGAGCAATTGTTTTTAAACATATAATTTAGTACAAGTGTCGAAATCAAAAACGGAAACAAATATAAAAAAACCTCCCAAGACTGGCAATATTGAGTCTCGAACTCTAACTGAGTACATGCAATGATCCCAAGGATCGAATATACAATATTGTTTGAATAAGAGTGGACAGTACAATAAAAATGGAAAGACTCCAAGGGACTGCGACGATCAAGCAGTCCTACCTTGAATCCTTGCGATCACACTCTAATCTCTATCCGAATCTGATATCTCCAATACATGGCTCTGCACAAAATGTACAGAAGTATAATATGAGTGCACCACAATCGGTACCCAGTAAGCATCAAGACTAACCTCGGTGGAGTAGTGATGAGGTGCAATCAAGACACTCACTAGTCAAATATCATGTGCAATATAGCATTATACGATAATAATGGAAAGCAAATAGCAGTAATGTCACGACCCAAAATCCTAACCTGTCGTGATGGAGCCTATCTCAATACTAGGCAAACCGAAAATCTCAATGAACCACAAATTCTTTTTAAGTCTGAAAATATAATATTTAAATACAATACATAATCCCACAAATACTGATACGAACACTCTCTAAAACTTAGTGTCACTGAGTACTTGAGCATCTAATATGAATGCAAGTCAAAACAAAAAAGGTCTATAATTGTCAAAGACCAAATACAGTAAACAAGGAGATAGGGAAGGAGAGACAAGGTTTGCGAAACACGGCAGCTACCTCTAAATCTGCAGAAAATCAGTTGTGCGGAATAATCGACACCCGCTATGTCCAAGAACACCTGGGTCTGCACACGAAGTGCATGGTGTAGTATGAGTATAACCAACTCAGAAAGTAACAATAATAAATAAGGAATTGAAGATAATGACAAGCTACACAGTTACAGTTCATTTTCAGTAATTTCAGCAAAGAATAGACATGCTTTCAAATCCGACAGTTTAAGTCAAATCAATATTATACTGTTCAAGTTCATGTAATCCGGATATAAAATCTTTCAGATAATTTCACAACAATGAAAGATAATAACTAAGTGCAATAACAAATAAAAAGCAAGTACAGCCTCCCAGGCCAACAATCACTTCACTCGTAACAACAACTCATCCACTCGCTCTCAGCCCTCAGCACTCACACTCAATGGGTACCCGCGCTCACTGGGGGTGTACAGACTCCGGAGGGGCTCTTACAGCCCAAGCGCTATAATCTGCACGGATAACTCACGTGCCATAATATAAATATCTGGATCAGCACGGCCAACTCACGTGCTATAGTATAATATAAGGATCCGCACGGCCAACTCACGTGTTGCACGACCAACTCACGTGCTATAGTATAATATAAAGATCCGCACGGCCAACTCACGTGTTGCACGTCCAACTCACGTGCTATGGTATAATATCTCACAATCAGGCCCTCGGCCTCACTCAGTCATAAAGCTCTCCAGTCTCCCGGGCTCTCCACAATCATAAAATCAACCCAAACAATAATGATATGATACATCAATAATGAATAATAGAGACTGAGATAAAATAATCAAGTAGTTTTGACTGAGTACAAAACAACAATTTAAGCAGATATTTCACATGTACACGACCTTTGTGGGTCCCAACCATACCAACATATAGCCTAAACATGGTTTCTAGAATGACTTATAGTCAAGTTTCCACAACACGAGCACATAACTATCAACAAGTTATTCAGCGTTACAGTTTCCACGTGACGGACCAAGTCACAATCCCCTCGGTGCATACCCACACGCCCGTCACCTAGCATGTGCGTCACCTCCAAAATAATCACATGACACAAAATTCTGGGGTTTTATACCCTCAGGACCAGATTTAAAACTGTTACTTACCTCAGAGTGTGAAATTCTTTACTCTGCTATGCCTTTGCCTCACAAATCGGCCTCCGAATACCTCGAATCTAGTCACAAATAATTCATTTCAGTCAATAAAATTTATTAAAATTAATTCCATATGAAAAATACAATTTTCCATAAAAATTTGAATTTTAGCTCAAATATCGCCCGTGGGGCCCACATCTCGGAACCCGACAAAAGTTACAAAATCCAAAAGCCCATTCAACCACGAGTCTACCCATACCAATTTTACCAAAATCCGACCTCAACTCGACCCTCAAATCTACAAATCTTATTTCCAAATTTCTAAGTTCAAATCTCCGATTTACACCTCAAAATCATGTAATCTAGTCAGATTATTAGATGATAATTCAATATTATGGAGTAGAAATGATCACAAGGGACTTATCTTAAGTTTTTCTTGAAAATCTATCAATAATCGCCTCTCCTCAAGCTCCAATTTGTGAAAAGTGGCGAATGGGACGAAGTCGCTGTTTTATAATTCTGCCCAGATAGCCTCGGTTCTGCCTCGATCTTGTCCTTCGATCTTGGCCTTCGATCTTGGTCCTCGATCCTGAGCCTTGATTCTGGCCCTCGATCCTGGTCCTCGACCTTGCCTTCGATCGTGGCCCTCAACCCTAGGCTCGGTCGTGGCTTCGATCCTGATCCTCGACCCTGCCTTCGATCGTGGCCCTCGACCCTGGGCTCGATCGTGGTTCGATTCTGGGCTCGATTTCTGGCAGAAGAAATTTCCAGGAGAAGGAAATTGCAGCGGCTGTTGTAGTTCAATTTTTGATCCGTTAACCATATGAAACTCACCCGAGGCCCTCGGGGCCTTACCCAAATATACCAACAAGTCCTAAAACATCATACGAACTTAGTCGAATCCTCAAATCACCTCAAACAACGCTAAAACCATGAATTACATCCAAATTCAAGCCTAATGAACTTTGAAATTTCTAATTTCTACAAATGACTTCGGAACCTGTCAAATCACGTCCGATTGACCTCAACTTTCGCACAAGTCATAAATGACATAACAGAGGTATTCCAATTTTTAGAATCAGATTCCGACCCCGATATCAAAACGTCAACCCCCCGGTCAAACTTCCCA
>AWOL01S0005356.1:77686-143023 GCA_000715115.1 Nicotiana otophora | reverse complement strand
CCCTCGGTGCATGCCGACACGCCCGTCACCTAGCATGTGCGTCACCTCCAAAATAATCACATGACACAAAATTCTGGGGTTTTATACCCTCAGGACCAGATTTAAAACTGTTACTTACCTCAGAGTGTGAAATTCTTTACTCTGCTATGCCTTTGCCTCACAAATCGGCCTCCGAATACCTCGAATCTAGTCACAAATAATTCATTTCAGTCAATAAAATTTATTAAAATTAATTCCATATGAAAAATACAATTTTCCATAAAAATTTGAATTTTAGCTCAAATATTGCCCGTGGGGCCCACATCTCGGAACCCGACAAAAGTTACAAAATCCAAAAGCCCATTCAACCACGAGTCTACCCATACCAATTTTACCAAAATCCGACCTCAACTCGACCCTCAAATCTACAAATCTTATTTCCAAATTTCTAAGTTCAAATCTCCGATTTACACCTCAAAATCATGTAATCTAGTCAGATTATTAGATGATAATTCAATATTATGGAGTAGAAATGATCACAAGGGACTTATCTTAAGTTTTTCTTGAAAATCTATCAATAATCGCCTCTCCTCAAGCTCCAATTTGTGAAAAGTGGCGAATGGGACGAAGTCGCTGTTTTATAATTCTGCCCAGATAGCCTCGGTTCTGCCTCGATCTTGTCCTTCGATCTTGGCCTTCGATCTTGGTCCTCGATCCTGAGCCTTGATTCTGGCCCTCGATCCTGGTCCTCGACCTTGCCTTCGATCGTGGCCCTCAACCCTAGGCTCGGTCGTGGCTTCGATCGTGGCCCTCGACCCTGGGCTCGATCGTGGTTCGATTCTGGGCTCGATTTCTGGCAGAAGAAATTTCCAGGAGAAGGAAATTGCAGCGGCTGTTGTAGTTCAATTTTTGATCCGTTAACCATATGAAACTCACCCGAGGCCCTCGGGGCCTTACCCAAATATACCAACAAGTCCTAAAACATCATACGAACTTAGTCGAATCCTCAAATCACCTCAAACAACGCTAAAACCATGAATTACATCCAAATTCAAGCCTAATGAACTTTGAAATTTCTAATTTCTACAAATGACTTCGGAACCTGTCAAATCACGTCCGATTGACCTCAACTTTCGCACAAGTCATAAATGACATAACAGAGGTATTCCAATTTTTAGAATCAGATTCCGACCCCGATATCAAAACGTCAACCCCCCGGTCAAACTTCCCAAAAAATTCAACTTTCGGCATTGCGAGCCTAATTCCTCTACGGACCTCCAAATAATATTCCGGACACGCTCCTAAGTCCAAAATCACCATACGGAGCTATCGGAATCATAAAAATTCAAATCCAAGGTCGTTTACACATAGGTCCGTATTCGGTCACTTTTCTAACTTAAAAGTTTCAATTATGAGACCAAGTGTCTCATTTCACTCCGAATTCCTTCTGGACCCAAACCAACTAACCTGATAAGTCATAAAATAACTGTAAAGCATAAATTAAATAGTAAATGAGAAAACGGGGTTATAATACTCAAAACGACCGGTCGAGTCGTTACAAGTAATAGGAACAAGAATCGACCAGTGGTATCAACAACAAGGCAATAAGAATACCACGATTATTGTCCTATCAAATAAGGAATATCAATACAGCCAATTAAACAAGTCTTTCAAATACAAAATTTTTCACAATAAAATCACTCTGTGATACCTCATCTCATAGTCATAAAATACGAGTCTCAGCCCACGTTCATATTTCACGGCACCTCGTGCCCATTTTTATATCACAACTGAACGAACAACTCACGTGCCCAAAATACCAATATATAAAAACCGTATGATCAATTTATTTTCAATAAAATAAGGTTAAAATCTTTAAATCAAGTAAGAAATCAACAAAGAAATGAGTTTATTTTAGAAATCGTTTGAGTGAAGAAAATGACATTTCAATTAAAATAAAGCATCATATAAGCTACTGATTTGATATAAAACTTATTAAATTAAATCATAAGAATAATTTATTTTATTTAAAACAACTCAATTATCAAAAACAAGTACAAACCAGAAATACAAATTCTTAGAGTCTCGTACGAAAAAGTCAAAGCCAACAGAATACAACAAGAAATATAAAACACTTAGTATTAAGTCAAATAATACGTCACGGAGAACACAAGAATTTACATATTACGAAAAAATAAAATAACCAAAGGCAAGTGCAACCATAGAAAAATATCAACAAAAAGTACTCCTGAGGTACCGCCTCCTGTCCCAAATCATAAATAAGTTTCAACAAAGGGCACTTCCGAGGTACCGCCTCGTAGTCCCAAATCATAAATAAATTTTAATAAAGGGAACTCTCGAGGTACCGCTTCATAGTCCCAAATTATAAATAAATTCACAATCTTTCCTTATATCACCGCGGAAGCCTTCACATTTAGTTTTTAAAATTATTTTTTCTGAAATAGCATCCCGCGTTTTAGCTACCTTTATCACACCGCATGGCTTCTAGTAGTTCCTCTACTAGCCACGCGTATCAAGCCCCCCTTATCTCACCGCATGTGTTTTAACACCCAGATCTTATACCACCGCATGCGTATCAATATCACAATAAAGCACAATTCGTACCTCAAGTGCCCGATTATCACAGCATAACACAACTTGCACCTCAAGTGCTCAAATATCACAACATATTATAAATTTGCACATCAAGTGCTCGAATATCAAAACATATCAGAAATTGCACCTCAAGTGCTCAAATATTACAACATATCAAAAATTGCACATCAAGTGCTCAAATATTACAACATATCACAAATTGCACATCAAGTGCTCAAATATCATAACTTACCACAGAAATCAACAATACATTATTTTCCACAATAAGGAGCCCATGGCTCGACCGTAATGTGCACAAAATCTTAACAAAAATATTCGGGAGTGAACAACTCAACAAAATAATATTTCACAATTTAACACTTTGTCTCAATATGATTTACGGCCTTTATAACTCAATACCAATTTCAACAACATAAACTGGAAAGTAATTCATCAAGGAACAACGCCTTCTTTAATCCAGATTTTAGTAATTATATTAATGCCTCAATTTAAACTTATTTAATTAATTATTTGCAGATGAAAAAATTCATAATATAATTATTTCCAAGAAATATCAAATCAACAAACTCACGGTATTCACATAAAAATGCAAGTGACAATCACACCAAATTATCATATAAAAACAAATTCGACAAACAAGGATTGAGACATGGCAAATAGAGGATTAAATAAATGCCAACAATTATATAATTTACTACACAAAACTGCCTAAGACTTTAACCCAATAAATTTTGCATATATAAGCCCGAGTACGTACTCGTCACCTCGCGTACACGGCTTTTCACATTTCACAAATGGCATATAAGACTCGATGCTTAAGGGGTAATTCCCTCACTCAAGGTTAGGCAAGATACTTACCTTTTTGAAGTTAGGCCGATATTCTAAAAGAGCTTTCTTGCTTGAATTGATCTCAAGACAGCTTGAATCTATTCAAATTAACTGCATAACTTCATTAAAAGTTATCGGCAATAACTCCGGGTAATAAAACGTCGACTTCAAATTTTATTCTAAAAAGTCAACCAAAGTCAATGCGGGGCCTGACTCTCGGAACCCGACAAACTTTTTACGAAATCCGAATACCCATTCCGATACGAGTTCAACCATACCAATTTTATCAAATTTCGATAACAACTCGACCTCCAAATCTTAAATTTTCGTTCTTAAAAAAGTTTTGCAAAAATCTTGATTTCTTCCATTTAAATCCGAAATAAATGATGAATATAATCATGAATTTATGAAATATAATCATTTTTGTATATAGGACACTTACCCAAGTCAAAGTAGTGAAAAACGCCTCCAAAATTGCCCAAAACCCGAGCTCCAAAATCTCAATCGAAAATGGCGAAATGACCATTTTTGGTCCTTAATGTTTATGCCCAGTTTTCGCATTTGCGGATTGATTCTGCGCTTCTGCGAGCTCGCTTTTGCGATACAAATCTCGTATTTGTGGAGAACACTGTCCAGCTGAAGCCTCGCATCTGCGGAAGAATGTTTTGCTTCTGCGCAATCGCAGAAGCGATGGCCAAAGGCGCTTCTGCGGACCTTGCTGCTTTTGCGTTCCAGTGATCGCACCTGTGATGTCGCAGGTGCGCAAACTTGTTCGCTTCTGTGATGAGCTTCCAGCCTTCCCAATCTCGCTTCCGCAATGATCAACTCGCTTCTGCGATCAAGATTCCGCAGAAGTGAAAGTAACAGCTGCTGCCCAGCACAACTTCAGCAACAGAAAAAAAATCCAGCAGTTTCCTTTGTCCGAAATCCATTCCGTTAACCTTCCGAAATCTACCCGAGGCCCTCAGGACCTTAACCAAATATACCAACATATCCCAAAATACAATACAAACTTAGTCGGGGCTTCAAACCACGTCAAACAACGCAGAAATTACGAATCGCATATCGAATCGAATTATGAGTTTTCAAATCTTCCAACTTCTATATTTTGCGCCAAAACATATCAAATCAACCCGGAATGACTTCAAATTATGCACGCGAATCATAAATGATGTAATGAAACTATTCCAATTTCTAGAATCAAAATCCGACCTCGTTATAAAAAATTTAACCTTCGATCGAACTTTCCTAAAATCTTTAGTTTCCAACGTTCGCCAAAATACGTCGAATTGACCTACGAACTTCTAAATCTGGATATACTCTTAAGTCCAAAATCACCATACGAAACTATTGACATCATCAAAATTTCATTCCGGAGTCGTTTTCTCAAAAGTCAAACTCTGGTCAACTCTTTTCATTTAAGCTTCAAAAATGAGAATTGTTCTTTTAATTTAATTCCGAATATTTCGAAAACCAAACTCGACCACACCCACGGGTCATAATATATATTATGAAGTTGCTCGAAACCTTTAGTCACTGAACGGAGCATAAATTCTTAAAACAACAAGTCGGGTCATTACAACACAACATGGAGTTAAGCATCGCAAATCATGGAAAGGCATCTCTATTTGCTGATTAGAAGGAGTTCAAGAAAAATATTGTATCAAAGCACCAAACCAAAGAATCTATGGCGATGAAAGCAACTTCCGTGAAAGTCATAATTAAGCAAAAGGTGAAGGAGGATAAGACCTCAAGTCAATATCCCAAAAAGGAGAAACGTCATCCCACCTTGAAGGAAGTTATCCATTTCCAGATTCAAACGTACCCACAATCCTTGATGAATTTCTGGCCAAGAAAGTCATCGATCTCCCTGAATCAAAAAGGCCAGAGGAAATTGACAAGGTTGCGATCCGAAATACTGCAAGTTTCATCGCGTCATTAGCCACCCTACAGAGAAATGCTTCGTCTTGAAAGAGAAAATCATGGCTCTTGTAAGTGAAGGAAAAATTATCATAGACATGGATGAAACAGCATAAGCAAATCATGTGAGTATCGCGCTCAAAGAAAATAAGTGTTCAAGGTTGTAGAATGCGTCAAGCACTGCCTTCTTACAATTTGGAAGTTTTGAGCTCGCTGAAGTTGATCTTCCAAGGAAAACTCTTGAAGGTTCACTAGAGCTAGACATTCAGTCCAAAGACAAAGATGATAAGGGTTGGACTCTAGTCACTCACAAGAAATGAAAACATCAAGCAATTTTGAGGCTACGACGTCCTAAGACAAGAGCAAAAATAAGCGATGTGGATAAGCTATAACCACAAAGAATTATCAAATCTTCTATTAGAAAGATGATTAATTGTGCCTTATTGCCGAAGTTCCGAAAGCCCATCACATTGCATGAATTCTTTCCTAGAAAATTCCTTCATAGATGTCACGTTGGTGCATCTCATGTAGTTTCTAGTACTGATGAAGCAAAGGAAAGCAACAATGCTTGCTCCAATGAAAACATAAGAACATCATGATAACGAAAAAGTTATCACATGTTGTGCAACATATTCCTTCACAGATGATGACTTGTTGCTGGGGTCTAAGCCAAATAACAGACCTTTGTTCGTTGTAGGGGCCATTCGGGAACAACATCTCAATCGCATACTTGTTGATGATGGTTCGATTGTCAACATCATGCCAAAGATGGTGCTAAAAAGCTTGGGATCTCTATCGATGAGCTATCCAAAAGTAACCTAACAATCCAAGGTTTCAAACAAGGAGGACAACGAGCCATAGGTATGATCCGCATGGGATTATCCATTGGTGAGATGAAGTCAAACACCCTGATTCACGTCATAGATGCTAAAATATCATACAACTTGTTACTTGGACGTCCTTGGATTCATGAGAATTGGGTGGTATCATCTACTTTGCATCAATGTTTGAAGTACATAAGGGATGGAGAGATAGTCAAAATTGATGTAGACATCAAGCTTTTTAATAAGACAGAGTCATACTTTGCAGACGTAAGATTCTACCTAGATTCTCGTGAACCAAGTGTGGAGAAATCATCATCAGTCGACGAAGCTGATGTCAATTTAGAAGAAGAAAATGAGGCTCAATGGACTACTGCCAAGCTACCTAAGAAGAGAACTGAAGAAGTCTCCATTAAGCTATCATCATCTGAAGGTGACATACAGACAAAGAATGATAATGAACATCTAGTTTTTTGCTGTATTCTGCGTGATCGTTTGATGGTAAGCTATAATCCCGTATTTTAATCGCTTAATTTACTCTAATTCACTACATTTTACTTATGTTGAGCTTTAATTAGGCGTGTTTTGCACTTATTGTGTGTTTTATGCCCTGTATGAGTGATTCTAAGCTATGTAGATGTTATGGCATGAATTCATGCTATTTTAGAGCTTTGAAGTCTGAGTAAAAGGCCAAGGGTTAAGTTGGGATCGTGTTCGGGGATCAACAGATGATAATGCACTTTAAGAACGAAACGAAGAATCGAGCAGGCATACTGCGCATTGTCCAGTAAAATGCACATAATGTTTTGCTCATAAATCTGTTTGTGCTCCACAATATATCGTTGGAAATCTATTTAAAAGGGCTACAACTTTCATATTTTTCGTGTTCCCAAATTACCAACTTACCACCAGGTGCGCTACCAAGTGCGCGATCACGCATCTAGGCGTGCACTTGGGGCAGAACAATGTGCAAAATGCGCGACCAAGTGTGCGAGCAGGTCTCCAGGTGTGCAACCATGCATGTACTATCCGGGAAAAGTCCTATTTCGCTATGAAAAGGGTAGTTTCATCCACGATTTATTTTGGGGGCGGATTAGTTACCCCAAAACACCATGTTTGATGAACTTTTGGACAGATTTCGACCTAGGGAGGCCAAGGAGGCTAAGAAGGAGTTTGAAGAACACAAGCACAAGGATTTCATGATTCCTTCCTCACTCAAGATCCAGGTTTGGATTGTATTTATATTTTTCTCTGCTTTTATTTCATTTGTGAAGAACTTTTCCATGTCTATGGAGTAGAACCTTTTGGGTTTTGATTGATTTGGTGTATTGATGATTGTTTGTGGATTATAACTCTAGTTTTATGTATTTGAATCGTTTTTGGAAGATTTAATTGTTGCATCTATGTTTACTTGTTCTTGTAATCGAAAGAGGCATAACTTGTGATATATTTACACTATATTGTTGGTTGAGTTCATAGATTCTTCTAAGTAATTGAAAGAGGCTAGTTGAATCCTTGATTAAACCTAGTTAGGAGGATAATCGAAAGAGGTTCTCCTAAAGACCAATCCATTACGAATTCTTGCATATCTTTACGGAGCTTAAATTGGTTCATATTTTGAGGTTGAGACTTAATCGAGAGAGGAGTTTCTACTAAATATTTGTACTGATAATTAAGTGAATTCGAGAGACTCACTTGAACACTAGAAGTGAATTATCTAGAGTTAGATCCCGAGTAATTATCTTGCACCTATCCTATTAACCCATATTTTCTCCCATTGATAACTGCCTTTCTTACCTTTGTTGCGATTGTCATTAGTCAATAGCTATAGATTTTAGATTATTAATTAAATAAACCTCAACTGTTGATTCTCCTGAATAGAAATCTACCCACAAACTACGATAATACTGTTTAAATTCAATCCCTGTGGATACGATATTATACTATACTATCTTTGACTAGCGAGCACAATTTAAGTGTGTGTTTTGCGCTCGTCAGCGTCGGAAGAAAGGGCAACCTTTGTTACAGGAATGTACTCCAAAGAAAAAAATTAGTCACAAAGCTATACAACATTTGAAGGAGCATATGACTATCCCAGTTGCACAAATCCCATCTGTAACTTGTGAGTCTACTAAAGGCAATCTCCAAGTTGATAAAATAAAAGGGCACTTTGATCCTAAGGCCTTCATACTGCTTGAAAAGTCTGGTTACGACTTCTCTAATCCATAAATACTAGGAGAACTCAAAGATGAAGTCATTGGTGAAAATATACATGGGCTTACTGAGTCCCAAATGAGGTTGAGAAAGCAAGGGCACTACGTCGCCACTCCGAAGTTTGGGTTGGGATTCAGTTTGGTAGAGCCTCTTCGAATTTTATCTAAGAGAAGCAAAGAGATAGCTTCATCACAACACACATCGGTGTAAGAGATGAAGGAAGTTAAGGGCAAGAAAATAAAACAAAGGGCTTCAGTATTTGATCGCATTGGAGGCTCAACCCCTCGGGTCTCGGTGTTCGAAAGGCTAAGTCACAAAGGTGAACGTGCATCTTACAATCATCTAAAGAAAATTTCCACTACCTCAAAGACCTCAGTCTTTTGTCGCTTGGGAACCAGGGGAAGTCACCATCTGGAAAGATACTGTCAAAGCATAAAGAGCAAGTACATGAGGAGCGGCATCATTTTGAAGTTGTTGTTGATAAAGAAATCTGTAGTGGTTTTCCATCACGTATGAAGAGGAAGTCTATTTTGTCAATATCCATAGATGCTCCACTGAAGGTGCAAAGAAGAACCATTGTTTACACTTGCCAACCTCATAAAGAAGCAGAGAAATAGAAAGAAGCCATGTCGACCATCTAAGGAAGTCAAAGAGAAAAGTCAGACTTTGTGGAAACATCCTATCACATAACTGTGAAAAATAACCCATGCATGGACATTGATGATGAGGTACATGAGGCTCCCCCTCAACTAGAAGATGGTGGGTAATCAATTGTGTATGAGCTTAAGGAACTCCATTTAGGCACTCCGGAAGATCCATGCCCCACCTTCATTAGTGTGTTTCTTACGCCTCAAGAGGAGGAGGAATACTCCAAGTTATTGACCGAGTACAAAGATATCTTCGCTTGGTCGTATAAAGGAATGCATGGTCTTAGTCCTAAGGTAGTTGTTCATCATTTAGGGATCAAGCTTTCCTTTCTCCTTTGTTTTATGTGAAACATGCTCCAACAATGCCGCAGAGTACCAAGCTTTGATCGTCGGCCTCGAATTTGTCACGACCTAAAATCACGTGACCGGCACCCGGTACACTATCCAACCCGGGTGAACCAAACCGTACAAGAATGTCCATCTATATACAAAATAAATATATACGGAAGTTTTTTTGAAAACACAATCATTTTAAATGATTAAAAATCATATATGAAACAAAGTCTTTAAATCCATTATTTTTCAATAATTGAAAACAATACAAAAGAATAACAATATTTCTTTCATGCATGACATACAAATAACTCTCGATTACAACTCAAAAAAAAGAATAATAGCTGTGATAGGTTACCAGTACCTTACTTTATGTTTTGATGATCTAACAAACTTACTGTCAAGAACCAGATAAGGAACCAGTTACATATTCTCAAGACCTTAAGATCGAAAGGTTCCAGCTTGGAATATGCTTCGAATCTTCAGGGTCAGAGGAACAACAGAGGGAACAGATAACTATCGTTTCCCGAGGAAACTATACAAGTCAACTACCCCAGCTGTAAAGTTGTTGCCTGCACACGCTACAGTGCATAAACAGTGCAGCAGTCAACTTTATGGGGAGTGTCTTTTTTTCTACCTTGCTTACATCATCCTAGTGATGTCACAAATGCATTATTAACATCAAGGAAGGTAAAACAAATCACTTGTTCACTTAGAGAAATCATTGAAGCTCTCACACGATCATTGATCATCAAGCAATCAATTCTCAAGTGCATCAAGAACAAAGAACAACACTACTACGGATCAGTTCCCCACAACAAGTCATTGTATGTCCTTAGTTGAGTTGTAACTTTGTAATGGTTCTTCAATTGTAATTCCTACTTAGCTTGTTTAGAAGTATTATGTAGGAAACCCCTTGTAAACCATAAACCATTGTGTTTGAGTCTTGGCTAGAGTTAGTCGAGTTGTAAAGTCTTTGTAATAGAATATTACAAGTTTGTAAGGGATTAAAAGATTAATTCCTAGGTTGCAGAGGTTGTAATTTAAAAGTTGCTCTATAGTGAAGTTGAAATCCTACAAGGGTAGGTCGTGGTTTTTAATCCCGTTGAGCTAGGAATTTTTCACGTAAAAATCCTCTTGTCATCTGCTTACTACAGTGTGCGTGTGTTTCTATGGGAACTTATAGAGAACCTGGTTCTCTATATAGTTTGGTGGACCCTTAAATTCTATCAATTGGTATCAAAGCGGGTTTTTTCTATCAGGTTAACACCTAGAAATGATCCTCATGGTTGCTCCTCCAAACTTCGAAGAAGTCCAGTCTACTTACAGACCACATAGGTTCAATGGGCAGACTTATGGATGGTGTAAAACTAGGATACACGACTTCATCATGGCTAAAGATTCTGAGCTATGGGATGTCATATGTGACGGACCCTTTATTCCCACCAAGAGTCTTGGCGACCCAGCTGTAGCCATTCCCAAGACGAGGAAGGAATTCAATGACGCTGATCGAAAGGCCATAGAAAAGAACTTTCGAGCAAAGAAAATTCTTGTTTCTGGCATTGGTCCTGATGAATATCGCATGATATCGGCATGCCAATCAACAAAAGAAATTTGGGAGGCTCTTTAGACAGCTCACGAAGGAACAACACAGCTTAAGCAATCCAAGTTCGACATGCTCATAACTGAATACGAGCTCTTCAGGATGAAAGATGATGAATCCATCCAAGATATGCATACTCGTTTCACCTCCATCATTAATGAGCTTCACTCTCTTGGTGAAACCATTCCAAGAAACAAGCTTGTCAGGAAAATCCTTAGTGTACTGCTCAGTTCTTGGGAAAGCAAAGTGAACGCCATTACAGAGGCGAAGGACTTGCAGAAACTGACCATAGATGAACTTGTTGGCAATCTGAAAATATATGAAATAAAGAAGAAGAAGGACAATGAAAGAAAAGAACCCAAAAGGTAGAAGAACCTGGTCCTTAAGACAGACAGCAATGATTCAAGTGGTGAGGATGGTGATATGGCTTACTTGACAAGAAGATTCGAGAAGATGGTTCGCATGAATGAAGGCATTCTAAAAAGGGAAAGTTCTAGCAAGCCAAAATATTATGACCTATGTCATAAATGTGGCAAGTCAGGACACTTCATCAATGAGTGCCCTCTCTAAATCAAGATCAGTACAAAAATAACTTTGACAAAGAAGCCAAGAGGAACCCGGTTCCTGACAAACGCTTCAAGATAAAGAATGTCGCTGACAATGTTATAAAGCAAGCTCTTGCTGCATGGGGAGACTCCTCTAGCGAATCTGAACAAGAAAATGATCATGGTGATAGGTCAATGATGGCAGTGGAAAGTGAAGCAACTATGTATGACTCAATCTTTGACTTGATGGCTCAGTCTGATGATAATAAAGATGACGACGATGATGAGGTAAATTTTCTGGATGTTCAGAGAAATCTGAAATCTTATTCTCCTAAAAAACTCATGTATTTGGCAAATGTGTTAATTGATGCTTATCATAGTCTTATAAATGATAAAAATGCTTTAACTGTGGAGTTAGGAGAAGTAGAACAAACCAGAGATGACTTAGTAATCGTTGTTGTTGATTTAAAGGAAACAATTGAGAACCTGAAGAAAGAGAAGGATGCCTTAGATGAAAACATTGCACATATAGAACATGAAAGAGATGATCTAATGGTCGTTGTGGTAGACCTAAAAGAGACCCTTGAGTGTGTAAGAAAAGAAAAACAAATCTTAGCTGAGCGAGTTGCTAACATTGAGCATGAGAGAGATGACCTATTAGTGGTGGTAGTGGACTTGAAGGAAACAATTGGGGAACCTAAAATGGAGAGTAGGCCTGAAACTTCTCAAAAGGGAATGGAAGTTGCAAGTGAGGCACACATTAAGCTTGAAAGTGAGTTAAATTCAGTGAAGTCTAGTCTGTGTGATGAGCTTGAGAAAAACAAACTTCAGGAAGAACTAGGTAGAGTGAAAAGTAATCTTGAAAAATCACTCAAGTGGACCTGGTCCTTTGATGCTATCACTTCCATGTACACCAATAATGGGGGAAACAGGCAGGGGATTGGGTTTCAAAGGGAAAAGATTCCATACAACCCTCATAGCAAGTGCGTTACTGTACCTGACAATTGGCTTTGCACTCTTTGCGGTAACAATGGGCACTTTAAAGAAAACTGTAAGACCAGACTTCAGTCACAGCATAAAAACTAATCTTTTACTGAAAAAGTAACTATTGGTATAGAACCTGGTCCCTTATATAAAAAACGCATGATGCCTGCATAGACCAAAAGATTCCTCATTCACCCCTTTCCTCATTATAAGGGACCCAAACTAGTTTGGGTTCCTAAGTCTAACTCCTGATCTTCTTGTGTAGGGAATAGTGAAAGGAAGCAACATATAATGGTACATGGATAGTGGCTGCTCAAAGCATATGACTGGAAGTACAAATGATTTTCTTTCACTTAAGGCCCTGCAAGGAGGGAGTGTATCCTTTGGAAATAGAAAGAAAGGATACATTCTGGGGGTTGGAAGGATTGGGAAGTCTCTCTCATACTCAATCGAAAATGTGTACTATGTGAATGGGTTGAAGTACATCTTGCTAAGTGTTTCCCATGTCTGTGACAAGGGAAACAAGGTGGAATTTGTGTCAAACATTTGTACAATCACAAACCTAGTGACTGGTGAGGTGGTGCTAGTAGCAAAATGATACAAAAATATATATGTTGCTAATTTTGAGTCTCTGCATAATGGTGATCTCAGTTGTCTAAGTGTCGTAGATGATGATGCTGAACTACGGCACATGAGGCTGGGTCATGCAAGCTTCACATTGCTGAACAAATTGGTCAGGAAGGACCTGGTTCGTGGTCTGTCCAAGTCAAGCTTCAAGGATCACAAAGTGTGTGACGCATGTGTAAAAGGCAAGCAAGTCAGATCCTCATTCAAGCCTAAAAAGGAAGCCAGCACCTCAAGGCAACTTGATTTCCTTCACATGGATCTATATGAACCGATGAGGGTACCAAGCATAGGAGGAAACAAGTACATCTTTATGATAGTTGATGACTACTCCAGATTCACCTGGACTCTATTTTTCAGGACCAAGGATGAAACCTTTGAAGTGTTCGTTGCTTTTGTCAAGAAGATCCAAGTGAAGATGGGTAATAAGGTAGCCAGCATCAGGTCTGATCATGGGACAGAGTTTGACAATGCCAAATTTTATGAGTTCTGTACCGAAAATGGTATCACTCACAATTTCTCAATACCAAGAACACCTCAACAAAATGGTGTTGTGGAGAGGAAGAATATAACTCTTGAAGACATGGCAAGAACAATGTTGATTGACAGTGGGATTGCAAAGAATTTTTGGGCAGAAGATGTCAACACTGCCTGCTATTTGGTGAACAGGTGCATGATCAGGTCCCTTCTGAACAAAACTCCGTATGAACTGTTGAATGGAAGGAATCCCAAGATGACACATCTAAGGACTTTTGGGTGTAAATGCTTTGTTCATAACAATGGAAAGGAAGCTCTTGGAAAATTCGATGCCAAAAGTGATGAAGGAATTTTTCTGGGATACTAATCGCAAAGCAAAGCTTACAAAGTGTGCAACAAAAGGACTCAATATGTTGAGGAAAGTATACATGTAATCTTTGATGAATCTCACCTCTCCTGTGAGAAAGACAGACATGTTGATCAAGATGGAGAACCCTTATCTGTACGTGGTGAAGTCATTGACATGGCAAATGGAAAAACTGACATGATGAGTCAGGTAAAGGATTCAAATGACAATGGAACAAATGAATCTCCAGCTGACATAGAGGAACCTGGTTCCTCAATCACAATAACTAAAGCTGAAAATAGAGTTGTTGATGCAGTCCAAGGTACTCCACTTGCTGAAGTAAGAAGCGCCCAAGAACCTCAGTCAGACATACCTGGGGCCTCCACCAATGAGATTCATGTACCAAATTGGAAGCCCAAAAGCTCACATCCTCTTGACAACATAATCACCCCTCTTGACTCAGGAGTTCAAACCAGATCAAAAGCAAGAAACTCACTTGCCTTTTCAGCCTTTCTTTCTCAAATAGAGCCCAAAAACATCAAAGAAGTGTTGAAAGATGCAGACTGGATCACATCCATGCATGAGGAGCTGCATCAATTTGAAAGAATCAAGGTATGGCACATGGTCCCTCGACTTGCAGATCGAACTATCATAGGAACCAGGCGGGTATTCAGGAACAAACTTGATGAGTTTGGAAATACAATAAGAAACAAGGAAAGGCTTGTAGTTCAAGGCTACAATCAGGAAGAAGGGATCGATTATGATGAAACATTTGCTCCAGTTGCTCGAATGGAAGCCATTAGAATTCTTATTACCTTTGCATCTCATATGGAGTTCACACTGTTCCAAATGGATGTCAAAAGTGCATTTCTAAATGGGTATCTGAAAGAAGAAGTCTATATCAAGCAGCCTCCTAGTTTTGAGTGTCACGAGCATCCTGAACATGTGTTCAAACTGGATAAAGCATTGTACGGGCTAAAGCAGGATCCCCGGGCTTGGTATAAAAGGTTTTCAAAATTCCTTCTAGAAAATGGATTTACAAAGGGAAAAATTGACAACACTCTTTTTCTGAAGAAACGAGGGAGGAACCTGCTCATTGTTCAGCTATATGTTGATGATATCATCTTTGGAGCTACAACTTACTCTCTTTGTGAAGAATTTGCAAAACTCATGGGGAGTGAGTTCGAAATGAGTATGAGGAAGAATTAAATTTCTTTCTAGGACTTCAAGTGAAGCAATCTCAGAAGGGAACATTGATAAGTCTGCAGAACTACATCAAGGAATTGCTGAAAAGGTTTGACATGGAAGCATCAAAAGTCATCGACACCCCTATAGCCACAACTACCCGTCTAGACATGGATGAAACTGGTTCCCCTGTAAATCAGACCATGTATAGAGGGATCATTGGGTAACTCTTGTATCTCACTGTAAGCAGACCAGACATTGTGTTCAACGTGGGACTTTGTGCAAGGTTTCAATCCAATCCAAAGGAATCTCATCTGAAGGCTGCCAAGAGAATATTGAGATATCTCAAAGGAACGCAGGGCCTGGTTCTCTACTATCCCTCAGGTGACAACTTTGATCTTATTGGGTATGCTAATGTTGATTATGCAGGATATCTGGTGGATAGGAAACACACGTCTGGAATGGCACATTTCCTGGGTTCTTGCCTAATCTCGTGGGGTTCAAAGAAGCAAAACTTAGTGCCACTCTCAACTGCAGAAGCAGAATATGTAGCAGTTGCTTCTTGCTGTGCTCAATCGCTGTGGATCAAGCAGTTGCTGGAAGACTTTGGAGTGTTCTTAAATTGTGTGCCTCTCCTATGCGACAATACAAGTGCACTCAATATGGCCAAAAATCCAGTCCAACATAAGAGAACCAAGTACATTGACGTGTGTCACCACTTCCCCAGAGACAATGTTGAAAAGGGGCTCATTTTCATGAAATTCTATAGCACAGAAGATCAGATTGCAGACATATTTACCAAGGCCTTGAGTAGAGAATATTTTGAAAGAAATCGTCTGGCATTGGGGTTAATAAAGCCCAACTAAGGACCTGATCCCTCGGTGATTGGCTATGAAAACAATGTTCAGGTAAAATTAGCTAAAAAGTATTTTCTGGCAAAGTCTAACTCATCTCTATACCATTACAGGTAGACACGCATGATGATTACAGAGCAAATAGGCAGTTGATGCAGTACGCGCTGGTAAAAAGGGCAAAGCTTACAGATGCAATATTAGTCAGGGAACCTGGTTCTCCTGACACAGGTTAGTAGTTTCTCTGTTCTCTCATGCACAATTGTGAACGGTTAAAACAAGTGCCACGTCATCAGTGCATCAGTTTCTTTTCCTTGCGTCTTGTGAACCCAAACGTCTCACCCGTTAATAATCGACCCAACTCCCAAAACTGCCGCCCTTTCTTAACCGATCCCTCATCCATCATAAATACATCTCTCACTGTCACAACTCCTCCCATCAAATTTCAAAACCCCATGTTGTCCATAGCTCATGAAGGGGTAGTTATAGAAGGAGGTGATGATGGTTTTGGAACTCAGGGGGAAGAGTCTAAGACTGTGAAAGAGGGTAGAGAGCTTGTGCCTATTGAACAATCAGCACAGGACAATACTACTGGGGTCCCAAATGAGAGACCTGATCCCTCCTCAAAGGATCCAACTTAGGGGTCCTCTCAAGAGCCCCAGGTCAGTATTTATCCTGCTCCCTCCCCTCATTTCAATGCTGAGCCTTTGTCTGTGGTTATGCTTGAGATGAGATCTGATTCTGAAGAAGTAGTTGGGGAAAGTGAAGAGGATTCTGATGTATTGCTGAGCCAATTTCTAGCTTGACTAGGCGTAGACCAATAGTTACTCAAGAGTCTACTCCTGAGCGACCTACTATAAGGTTGCAAAGGAAGGAGGCCCTTGAGTCTGCACTTACGAACAACCAAGCTAAGTTAAGGAGAAAAAAATTAGTGAAAGATGGGAAAGTTGTGAGAAAGAAGACAGTGCTAATTGTGAATGTTGATGATGAAGTAGAAGAGGAACCTGGTTCCTTGACTAGAAAGCGCTCACAGAAGCATGGTCTCCCCAAGCCTAAAAGGGGATCTTCTGTGTCTGCTGAAAGTCTGAACAAGTCTGATGATGTTGTCGCTAGTGACAATGTGGTGAAAGAATCTGGTGATAAGTTGGTAGAAGAGTATGCTGCCAGGGTGATGGAAGAATTGGGTGAAATGTCTGTGAAGTCTTATGAAAAAGGAAAGAATGTTTGCAAGTCTGCTAAGAGAAAAGATGATACAGATGAGGAACCTGGTTTCTCAAATAAGGCCAGAGTGGGTGATCCAAGGAGTGTTGGGAAAGAGAGGTTAAGAAGTCAAAAGGTGCTTTGGGGTCGCACATTTGCCCCTGATATCTTAGAGGATGCTGGCATGAGACAGCTGGTTGAGATCTGTGAGTTTCAACAGTGGACACATTTGTTCACAAATGATGCTCCAATGGTGTATGAAGAAGAAGTTTAAAGTTTCTATGCTGACCTTTTTAAAGTTGAAGATGATCACATCTGTGTGTTGGTGAATGGAGCTGATATGGTGATGGACTCTACCTTGTTGGGATCCATTCTTGGTGTGCCTACTGAAGGGCTATCTACTGTTCATAGATCCTGTTCTCAAAACTTTAGAAATGCCATATTAAAGGACAGAGCAGTTCAGCAGGGGGAACGGGTTCAGAAGAAGGCCTCCTTCCTGTATACCAACTGTTATTTGAGATGGTGAACAAGGTATTACTGCCTCGAGCTGAGAGAAGATCTATCACCTCTCGTGCAGACTTGTTCCTCATGGAAGTACTGGACAACTTCACTACCATCAATCTGCCCGGGATTATGATATAGCACATGAACAAAGTGGCAGACTTTAAAGATGGTAATCATGGGCGGCAGTATGGGTTCCTTCTCACCAAGGTATTTAAGCACTTCAAGGTTCTTCTAGGACAAGCGAAGCAAACTTTCTCCAAAGCTACTCTTGAAGAATGTGAGTGTATTGAGAACATTGGAGGGGTTGGAATCACTTTTACCATATCTCAGCTGATCAATGCTCAGAACAGTGCGACCTCGGAGATAAGGAAATTGAAAGCAAGGAATGCTATCATTGAGACTCAATTAAGTCGGCTGCAGGAGGCACCTGGTTCCAGTTGTTCTCAAGGAGAAGAGGTTGCTCGTCTAACAAAAGAGAATGATGAGCTCACGAAACAAGTGGAGGACCTGAAAGAGAGACTGCACAACGAGCAAATGTCAGCAAATGCTCAAATGGATTTAGTCCTCCAAGCCCTTTCTAAGCCATTTCCTTCCAGTGCTCCTTAAACAGTGTCCCTTCAGTGTCCAGTCTTTAGTGATCAGTCTATTCCCTCAGTGTCAGTTTTTATGATGATGTTTGTGGTGTTTTTTTTGTTTGTTCAAAACTGTGGATGGTGGTAGTAACATTGACTCTGCTCTTGTTGAAAAATCCAAATTAATGATAATGCCAGCTTTTCCCTTTTTGCTAACTATGCCTTGTCTTTATGCTCTATTTTTAATCATATTGTGTGGACACAAGTGACATGAGTTAACTCAAGCTAAACTTCTTTTTGCTATATACTTGTTGCTCTTTTTTTTATGATGCCAAAAGGGGGAAGATTAATGTGCATAATTGATTAATGAGCACTGATTAAGGGGAATACAAACTTAGGGGGAAATTTAAGGCTTTTCTGGTTCACTGTTTGGTTCTGTGTGGTCTTTTTCTGGGATGTTCAATTATAAGTTTGTTATCATCAAAAAGGGGGAAATTGATAGGTTACAAGTACCTTGCTTTATGTTTTGATGATCTAACAAACTTACTGTCAAGAACCAGATAAAGAACCAGTTACATATCCTCAACCTTAAGATCGAAAGGTTCCAGCTTGGAATATGCTTCGACTCTTCCGAGTCAGAGAAACAACAGAGGGAATAGATAACTATCGTTTCCCGAGGAAACTGTACCAATCAACTGCCCCAGCTGTAAAGTTATTGCCTGCACACGCTACAGTGCAGCAGTCAACTTTATGGGGGGTGTCTTTTACCTACCTTGCTTACATCATCCTAGTGATGTCACAAATGCATTATTAACATCAAGGAAGGTAAAACAAATCACTTGTTCACTTAGAGAAATCATTGAAGCTCTCACACGGTCATTGATCATCAAGCAATCAATTCTCAAGTGCATCAAGAACAAAGAACAACACTACTACGGATCAGTTCCCCACAACAAGTCATTGTATGTCCTTAGTTGAGTTGTAACTTTGTAATAGTTCTTCAATTGTAATTCCTACTTAGCTTGTTTAGAAGTATTATGTATGAAACCCTTTGTAAACCTTAAACCTTTATGTTTGAGTCTTGACTAGAGTTAGTCGAGTTGTAAAGTCTTTGTAATAGAGTTATTACAAAGTGGTTTGTAATAGAGTATTACAAGTTAGTGAGGGATTAAGAGATTAATTCCTAGGTTGTAGAGGTTGTAATCTAAAAGTTGCTCAGTAGTGAAGTTGAAATCCTACAAGGGTAGGTCGTGGTTTTTAATCCCGTTGAGCTGGGAATTTTCCACGTAAAAGTCCTCTTGTCATCTACTTACTGCAGTGTGCGTCTGTTTCTGTGGGAACTTATAGAGAACCTGGTTCTCTATATAGTTTGGTGGTCCCTTAAATTCTATCAAACTGTCTATGGAATCTCTAAGACATAATGAGGAAATAAATACTTGGGACAGACCTAACCAAAAGTAAGTAAGATCAACATGAAAGCTACCACGGAATAGAAGTGGTGCCTTGATATATGCTTCGGAAAGAGAGTCATCCTATTGCCCCATCAGCTCATCATGTACCATGTCTCATCCTGAAAACATGTAAAGTAAGTGGGACTCTGGATAGGGGCCCCTAAGGGCTGAGTACACCATGGCGGTACTCAATAAGTGTCATAGACTCTCTCTAACTCAAGTTTCTGGGACAAGGCTTTACAAAGATAATGCAACCAACATTGATATAAAGCGATAGCAATTATATCAACTCATTCTCTTTATCCTTTTAAATGAAAAGACTAGAAAAATTTAAATCATGATATAAACTTTTAAAACATTTATACCAACCCATGATTTTAATAAAATCATGTAAAATCATTTCAACTTCATTAAGTCATTGAAATCATTTTTGGCTCCTTAAGCCTAGACATAACAAAATTAGCTTTTACCTTTTCACCGAGAGTACTATACTGATGTTTTATACGTCAATACCACACAAGAGGGGGGTGATTTGTGTGGTGTCCAATATTTTGCGTGCATAGATTATAGTAGGACCTGGTTCTTCAATGTGTTCTAATTACTACTGTTGCGGAATAAAAAGTACAGAAATTAAAGAACACAAGTATTTTACGAGGAAAATACCTGGCTCAAAGGTGAAAAAACCACGACCTACTTCCCTGTAGGATTTTCCCAAACTCTTCACTAAATCACTGAGCCAAAAACTGTATTTACAAAATACTTTTGTAAACCTAGGATTAACTCTAATCCCGTTGTGTAAACCAGGCTCTAACTGCTGCGACAACTTCAAGTTAACTCTAACTTGAATACTCTGAGTACCTATTACAATTGCCTCTAGATAAAGCTGAAAGGTACAATATGAAAACACCTACTACAATTGAACTAGAATAAAAGACAGGCACTTGAAACTGGTTCTTCTATCTGGTTCATGTAGCTTCAGGTTCGCACACTTGAATCACACACGAACTGCTTGCAAAATGCCTTGCTATTTTGCTCTAAATTCACGTTTAACTTCTACTTTTGTGCGTCACCTGTAGAATGAGAACATCCTGCGATTTATAGAGTTAATAGAGTAAAAAATAACTAGAATTCTAATGCTACTCTTCCTTGGTGGAAGAGTTCTAGTTGATCTCAACCTCTAACTCCTCCCTTATCTTGGATAGTGTTCTCTTTGATTAAGGAGTCCTTCTCCTTATCAATTATGCAACCCTTTTCGATCAGGAGATATCTATTATTATGCCAGCTTTCATTTATCTCCTGCATGTGCATCTCACATGCTTTGAATCTGCCCGTGTCTATGCCTACCAGTGATGGACTTGGTTCATCCCTGAGTTCCTTTGTCAATCTTCAAAACTATCCTTTACTTGGGCCAACAAATTCCCCCTTTTTGATGATGACAAACTTTGTGCTTCCATAAGCTTAGGCCATGTTTCAACTTAGCTCAACATCAACACAATGTTAGAAATATTTTTTCTTTTTATCACTTATCATGAAGGACCAGGTTCATTAGGTTATAAACATCACTGTTCAAAGTAAAAAGCACAACCTTTTTCCCCCTTTTGGCATCTTCGAAAAGTTGCATAATTAAGTAAGATAACCAGATTTTAAAACTCACTCATGGCCACTATGGCTACTTCAAATACAATCATGGATTAATCATCATAGATCAAGCTAAGAATTTTAGCCATCAAAGAAATATAAACAAACAGTTACAGCAAAAAACAGTGAATTTCATTGATGATTGATACGATTCTTCCACAAAGCATAAAAAGAAATAAACATATTTGAAACATGAGCAAAAACAACAAACAATCCCGAACTGAGTCACTGGTTGATCTACACTAGGCTAGGAGGCTTAGGACTCGGAAGAACTAGGTGCTTAGTTTTTGGCTTGGAGGAGTTTCAGCATATCCTGAAGAATGTCATCATTCTTCTTATTTTCTCTTGCCAGCTCAGTTCTGAGAGCATCTCTCTCAGTCTCCACCTCTGCCAACCTCTTCTTCAACCTCTCAATCTCAGCATCATTAGCCCCACTTTCTTTCACTATGGCTCGCACCTTTCTATTCACTGGTACCTTCTTAGATGAACTAGGTTCTTTAGGAGTGACATGAACTTCATAATCACAATCAAGCTGATTCTTTTCTCCCCAAACAACCATTTCACCTGTGTCTTTGGTTAAACTCACATAAGTGGGTGAAGAATCAACCACTCTTTTACCCTTTCCCCTCACAGCACTTCGAACACCCTTGCTCTCTTTTTCTTTTTCTTTTTTATTTTTACCACCAATTCCTCCAGACTCTGTAGTTTCAACACCTGCTTTAGACCCTACTAGTATAAACATATTCTCCAAATTTGCTCTCTCCCCGCAACAACCTTGCGAGCAAGCATATTTACTCTTTTCTTAGAGATTGGGGTGGTAGAAGGGATGATAGTGGGTGTGGAAGTCTAATCAAACTGAATTTCAGTTTTGAAAAGATTTTGGAGTGTATCCCTAGAATCTAGGTACTTCAATTCGGTTGGAACTCTTTTGAACAGAACTAGTTTTCTTGTAACGGATAAGTCCAAAAGGAGTTTGGAATTAAGTAGGACTCTGCTCATGATCCAAATATTATTATTTCAAATTGTACAGACTGTAGAAAACATACCGTGTTATCTTGATGAATCAGGTTCTTCACTGATAATTCTCTTGTATAAGTCTAAATTTGCCAAAATAGAAAAAATATCATTAGAGATTAATGAGTCATTTTAACACATGGCACAAGAGTATACTATTGAAAGTATGAGTCTAAGCAAAAATTAATCTAATTATACACACATTTTCAGATTTTCTAACCAAAACCAACAATTTTGTTTTTCAATATTTTTTTTTAATTTCCTTTTTTTTCGTTGTGAATTCTGAACTGATCATTTTAGGTGATCTTAATCATCCTAATTCTAACTTGTTCCTTTCAAAGTGATCTCTACTTAGGGCTTTTGTGAAGATGTCAGCTATTTGCTTGTCAGTAGCACAAAATTCTACAGTGATCAACCTTTTTTCATAGTTATCCCTCAAAAAGTGATGTCTAACATCTATGTGCTTAGTTCTCTTGTGATGAACCGGGTTCTTGGTCATACTGATTGTACTAGTATTATCACAAAAAATGGGGATACAACCAACATCAATTCCAAAATCCATTAATTGTTGTTTGATCCATAACAATTGAGCACAACATGAGGCAGCAACAACATACTCAGCTTCAACAGTAGATAAGGCCACTGAATTTTGCTTTTTGGTGCCCTAAGACACAAGACATGAGCCAAGAAAGTGTGCCATACCTGAGGTGCTCTTTCTATTCACAAGAAAACCTGCATAATCAGCATCAACATATCCCACAAGATTGAAATTACTACCTTTTGGATACCAAAGACAAAGATGAGTGGTGCCTTTCAGATATCTCAAAATTCTCTTGACAACCGTCAAGTGAGACTCCTTCGGATTTGCCTGAAATCTTACACAAAGTCCTACACTGAAAACAATTCAAGGTCTACTAGCAGTGAGATACAACAATGAGCCAATCATTCTCCTATACAACTTCTGATCAACAGATGAACCAGGTTCATCTATATCCAACTTTGTAGTTGTTGCAATAGGAGTGTCGATTTCTTTGGAATCTTCCATTTTAAACCTTTTAAGCATCTCTTTTACATACTTCTGTTGATGGATCATAGTTCCATTTAAATTTTATTTAATTTGTAAGCCTAAAAAGAAATTAAGCTCACTCATCATGCTCATTTTAAATTCACTCCCCATTAGTTTATCAAACTCTTTACTTAACTTATCAGTAGTTGCTCCAAAGATTATATCATCAACATATATCTGAACTACCAAGAGATCTTTACCTTTTTCTTTCAAGAACAAAGTATTGTCAATTTTACCTCTCTTGTAGTCATGATCAAGCAAAAACCTTGATAATCTTTCATACCATGCTCTTGGCGCATGCTTGAGCCCATAAAGTACTTTGTCAAGTTTGTACACATGATCAGGACTCTCCTTGCTTTCAAACCCCAGAGGTTGCTTGACAAACACTTCTTCCTTTAGATAGCCATTGAGGAAGGCACTCTTGACATCCATCTGGTTGAGGGTGAATTCAATGTAATCAGCAAAGGTTATAAGGAGTCTTATTGCTTCCAACCTTACAACTGGAGCAAAGGTTTCATCATAGTCTATGCCCTTCTCTTGGCTATATCCTTGAACCACCAATCTTGCCTTGTTCCTTGTAACAGTTCCATCCTCATCAAGCTTGTTTCTTAAGACCCATTTTGTGCCAATTACTGATCTATCCAAGGGTCTTGGTACCAGATGTCAAACTTGACTCCTTTCAAATTGGTTGAGTTCATCTTGCATTGCATTTACCCAGTCTGCATCCTACAAAGCTTCAACAACATTTTTAGGTTCGATAAGAGATAAGAAAGCATCAAAAGTGCAAAGATTCTTTAAAGAAGATCTGGTTTTGATTCCAGATGTTGGATCAGTGATGATGTTCTCAATAGGACGAGAACTTTAATATCTGTAAGGTTTCACAACCAACTGGTTACCCCCTGATGTTCCCTCAATGTTTTGTTGTTATGGAACGGGTTCAGGTATAGGTTCCATTGAAGTTTGAGAATTGTTTTGTTCTATTCCCCCTGTCATGTTGCCGGGAATTGATGAACATGTTCCTTCCTCCAGAGATGCTTCAGTCTGGGCTGTGGTTTCATTTAAGTGTTTAACCAGCCCAATTGCTTCATCATCTTGTTCATGTCTCTCAGAAAGAATGTTAGTTTCATCAAAAATCACATGTACACTTTCTTCAACACACATAGTTCTTTTGTTATAAACTTTATAAGCTTTACTATATGAACAATATCCCAAGAATACCCCCTCATCACTTTTGGGATCAAACTTACATAAGGAGTCCTTACCATTGTTGTGCACAAAGCACTTGCATCCAAATGCCCTAAGATGGGATCTGTTTGGTTTTCTCCCTTTAAGTAGCTCGTAGGGAGTATTCTCTACTAGAGGTCTTGTCATGCACCTATTTATGATATAGCATACAATATTTATAGCTTCTTCCCAGAAGCTATGGGGCAGTTTACTAGAAAGAAGTATAGTCCTAGCCATATCTTCAAGTGTCCTATTCTTTCTTTCAACTACTCTATTTTGTTGTGGAGTTCTAGGGGAAGAAAAATTATGGTCTATGCCATGCACATCACAAAATTCAGCAAATTTAGCATTTTCAAATTCAGTATCATGATCAGACCTAATTGATGCAAGTTGATTTCCTAATTATTTCTAAGTTTTTCTAACAAAGGAAGTGAACATGTCAAATGCTTCATCTTTAGATGTTAAAAATAGTGTCCAGGTAAACCTAGAATAATCATCAACAAACACCATCACATATCTCTTACCACCTCTACTAAATGTTCTCATTGGACCACAGAGATCCATATGGACCAGTTCCATCGTTCTTGTGGTACTTACCACTTTCTTGCATTTAAAAGAGGATTTTACCCGTTTCCCCCTTGTAAAAGCCTCACAGACTTTGTCTTCCTTGAACTTGATGTTAGGCAGTCCTATCACCAAGTCCTCGGAGACTAATTTGTTAAGTTGACTCAGACTTGCATGTCCAAGTCTCTTGTGCCAAAGAAGGGGATCATTGTCCAACACACTTAAGCAAGTGAGTTCATTTTCTGACAGTGTGGATAGATCTACAATATATATATTGTTCACTCTTTTTCCCTGCAAAATAATCTTGTCAGTGGTAAGATTAATCACAAAGCATTTTGTAGAGGTGAATGCTACCAAGTTACCTCTATCATACAGTTGTGATACACTAATTAGACTATATGTTAGGTCGTCTATCAAATAGACATTCTCAATCGAGTGAAAGTCAGTCTTACCTATCTTACCAACCCCAATGATCTCACATTTCTTCCCGTTTCCAAAGGAGACATTACCTTCTTTGAGGTCCTCAAGTGAAAGGAACTGGTTCTTGCTTCCTGTCATGTGCTTTGAGCAGCCACTATCCATGTACCATATTTGGCTGCTCCCCTTCACTTGGACCCGCAAAAGGAAATCAGGGGTTAGTCTTAGGAACCCAAACTAGTTTGGGTCCCTTTCTATAGGCAAAAAGATGAATCGGATTCTTTTTAGCCCAACTTGGTAGCCTATTCTTTCCTTGAGCAAACTTTTTATTCTTTTGACTAGCCTTTCTTTTGTAGTGCATTCACTTTTATAGTGACCAGTCTTACCACAGTATGTGCAAATTTTATTCTCAGGAAGTGTGAGATACTTGCTTTTGGGATCCCATTTAGGTGGCAGATTCCCAAAGCCAAGTCCTCTTCTATTGCTACTATGATGTTCCTGTAGCCATGAAAGTGCATCGGAGGACCTGTTCCATTTAAAAGTTCTGTCTAGTTCATGCTTAACTTTGCCTAGATCCTCTTTCAAAATTCTTACCTGCTCATCCTTCTTATACAACTCATCTTTTAGTTTACCTACATTTTCTTCTAGAGTGAGTTTTGTGCAATCACCTGTCTTCTTACTTGTTCCTAATTTTAGTTTTAGGTTTTCATATCTAAGTTCTAGGACATTTGATTCAAATGCATGAACCTGGTTCTTTAGTGCAGTATTTTCACTTACAGTCTCACTAACTCTAAGTTTCAGGTTCTTACACTTTGCTTTTAAAATCACACATTCCTTAGACAACTGTTTCTTTTCATTGTTTATATCCTTAGATTCATCAATGAAATCTAGAAGTAACTCAAATAGCCTTTCTTTAGACAAAAACTTAATCTTGTCTTTTAGATGGATTATACTTACTTCAGATTCCTCATCGGATTCTCCAATTGCCATAAGTGCTTGTTCATCTTCATCTTCATCATCTGAGTCCTCATCTGAGCTTTCTCCCCAAGCAGCAACCATAGCCTTTATTGATCCTTTGTTCTTCTTGGGATGAACCTGTTCCTTCTTCCTATTCCTTCATTCAGATCTTTCCTTCTTCCATTCAATTTCCCATTGAGGGTAGTTCTTGATGTGATGATCATTCTTCCCATACTTGTAGCAGCCCTCATTGGTCATTTTTTCAGGAACCCTTACTTTGTTATAATTTCCTCCTCTTGAAGAACCTTTTCCTCTCATAAGGTATTTCTTGAAGTCCTTGGTGATCATAAACATTTCATCTTCCTCCAGATCAGCACCTTCAGTGATTCTGAGTGACAGGCTCCTTTCCTTCTTGGGCACATCCATCTTCATGGTCTTCCTTCTAAGTTCATACGCAGTGAGATTTCCAATCAGCTCATCCAGTTTAAGAGTTGCAATGTTCTTAGATTCCTGAATTACAGTGATTTTGCTTTCCCAAGAAACTGGTAGAACCCTAGTTAGAATCTTCTCAACTTTGTATTCTTCAAGAAGAGTCCTTCCAAGAGACTTTAGTTCATTAGTTAGTGTGGTGAACCTTGTATACATCTCTTGGATAGTTTTTCCTTCCTTCATAGAGAAATTCTCATATTGCGAATATAGTAAAGTAACTCTGGACCTCTTTACCTGAGCAGTTCCTTCATGAGCCACTTGCAAGGTGTCCCAAATTTCCTTAGCAGAAGTACAGCTTTGAATTCTGTTGTACTCGTCTGGACCAAGTCCACACACAAGCCATTTCTTGGCCTTAGCATTCTTCTCCCACTTTCTCAAGTCCTCAGCAGTGCAGTCAGCTCTTGTCTTTGGCACATCTACTCCTTCAGCATTCTTCTTCATGGTAGCTAAAGGACCATCAGTAACAATGTCCCATAGCTCGTAGTCTTCTCTAATTATGTGGTCTCTCATTCTGTTCTTCCACCAGGAGTAATACTGGCCATTGAAGAGTGAAGGCCTAGAAGTTGTTTGTCCTTCTCAGTTCCCAAGTGGTGCACTCATCTTGATCTTCTCATAAGGTGTTAGCCTCTTCAAAGATAACCCGCTCTGATACTAATTGATGTTTTATACGTCAATACCACACAAGAGGGGGGTGGTTTATATGGTGTCCAATTTTTTGCGTGCACAGATTATAGAAGGACCTGATTCTTCTATGTGTTCCAACTACTACTATTGCGGAATAATAAGTACATAAATTAAAGAACACAAGTATTTTACGTGGAAAACACCTGGCTCAAAAGGAGAAAAAATCACGACCTACTTCCCAGTAGGATTTTCCCAAACTCTTCACTAAATTACTAGGCCAAAAACTACATTTACAAAATACTTTTGTAAACCTAGGATTAACTCTAATCCCGTTGTGGCAACCAGCCTCTAACTGCTGCGACAACTTCAAGTTAACTCTAACTTGAATACTCTGAGTACCTATTACAGTTGCCTCTAGATAAAGCTGAAAGGTACAATATGAAAACACCTACTACAATTGAACTAGAATAAAAGACAGACACTTGGAACTGGTTATTCTATCTGGTTCATGTAGCTTTAGGTCCGCACACTTGAATCACACACGAACTGCTTGCAAAATGCCTTGTTATTTTGCTCTCAATTCATGTTTAACTTCTGCTTTTGTACGTCACATGTAGAATGAGAACATCCTGCGATTTATAGAGTTAGTAGAGTAGAAAATAACTAGAGTTCTAATGCTACTCTTCCTTGGTGGAAGAGTTCTAGTCGATCTCAACCTCTAACTCCTCCCTTATCTTGGATAGTGTTCTCTTTGATTAAGGAGTCCTTCTCCTTATCAATTATGCAACCCTTTTCGATCAGGAGATATTTATTATTATGCCAGATTTCGTTTATCTCCTGCATGTGCATCTCACGTGCTTTGAATCTCCCCGTGTCTATGCCTACCAGCGATGGACCTGGTTTATCCCTGAGTTCCTTTGTCAATCTTCAAAACTATCCTTTACTTGGGCCAACATATACCGACACCGACATAATAAATAACTACTAGGTGATCGACCTAGCAACAAGTATTTGACCCTACTTGTCGGGGCGGCTTCCCGTAGTATCGTACGAGTCGACTTAACCTCATTACGTTAAGTGATGATCATTTACCCTCTCAATGGGAGACTTTATCCCACAAACCTCGGCTTAGTCTTGGAATGTGTCCCCATACCGGCACGTGTAGTTCCATAGAAACGAACTCAATATTCGAACCAATCTCGGTGGTCTCCACTAATAACTCCCAAAAATATTTGATATTTCAAAAATAGATTCATAGCATATTAGCTTCAAAGGACCTATTTTTATCAAATCATTGCTCATGGCCAAACTAAACCATTTGAATAAAACAATCAAACATATGATCTTTTTCATGTTAAACCCTTTAGCAATTTAACATCCATCTTTCAAAGATACAACGAGTGCTATCCATTAATCAAGTTTCAAAAGGAAATACTTTTCATAAAAATACATCTTCGGCACTCAAATATTTTATATTCTTTCCAATACTCAAGTTTGAATAAAACTTATAATATTTTCCTCAAGCATCATTTGACATCGAATCTTTAGAAACAAGATTTTTCAATTGTAAAACAACAAAACTTTCTTTATGCAATACAAATCCAAATACATGGTGACATCCTTTCCCGCTTGTCTCCGCAAGTATGGATGCACATTTACAAACTCACGTAATAACTCAAATATGATTTTAGAGAAAATCCCTCAAGAAGCGTAAGTATTAATCAACTTACCTCAAGTCCAAGCTTCAAAATAATAGTATGATGCTTCAATTCATTTATAACTCTCAAACGTCGCCAACAAGCCAATATCTACATTAGACATCCCAAGACATCAAAATGTATCCAAATATATGTCGATACCCATTTAAGGTTCACAAGCTAACTATAAGTCTTCAACAAGCCCATTTCACCCATACATATCCCTTTTATACTTAGTTGATTCCATCATTGGCCTTTAAGCCTAATACATGTTATACGATTCAATACTTAATCATGATTAAGATATTGAAGCACTAGGATCACCAATCATCTTAACAAGATTCAAATATTCACTATTCATCTTCTTCTCCATTCAAGAACCCTAACTCACAATACCCATTTCAAGGACTAGCATAATTCTTCAACCAATTGGTACTTTATACTTTACAATACATTCCAAATACTTAATCCATAAATGTATTTAAGTGTAAGGTAGGAATTTTACCTCTTGTAGCTCAAACCCTAACTTGAACCCTTTTGAATGAATCTTGAAGATTAGAGGAATCCCTATGAATTACAATCCATGTAGATGTTAATACTATCATTAACTAGTGTTAATCCATTATAAAAATATCATAAAACTCACCTATGATGTGTATTTGGGTTGGGGATGCTCCGCCTTCTCTCTAGAACCCAAAACTTAGCCAAAAATGAAATTTCTTTCTCTCACCCCGAATCCCCCTATTTTTATAGAAAATATCCTGCATAGGCAAATTGTGTAGCCTACGCAGCTTAAGTCCTCCCCCTCACTTCTATTTTGTTTTTGCCTACGCAGCCTGCGTAGGCTACGCAAGTCTGCTGGAATTCTTTCCTCCCTCTTAGCTCAATCATTCCAATCTATGCCTTTAATCATACAACTTGAGGAACTTAAATCTATCTTACCTTTACGCCTAAGTATTGTAATGATCCTATTACCCTCGTGTGGGTTCGCAAGCACTTCGAGGTCCCGCAAAATATTCTCTTAAGCTTGAGTTCAGCTTAATCTTGTTAGAAAATTTTTCTAGGGCTTCACAGAAATGGCATTAGACATGAACATTCTACAATTGGAGATCTACGACAACTCTAAGTTGATCATCAACCAACCTTTGAGGAGTTACGAGGTAAAGAAGGAAGGCCTCTTGCCATACCATCAATATGCTTCTGGTTTACATGAAAGATTCGACCAAGTATTCTTAAACCACGTCCCAAGAGAAGAAAATTGCAAGGCTGATGCTTTGGATAACTTGGCCATGACAATGGAACTTGGAGAGAATGAGTCAACAAAGGTATATGTGTGTCATTGATGGGTTAATCCTAGACTTCTTGATCTTCAAATCAACGAAAGTCATCATATATATGTTCGAGTGATTGAAGAATAAGATTGGAGGCAATCACTAATAGAGTACCTTGAACATGAAAAGTTACTTGAGGAACCGCGACAAAGAATAGACATCAAACGAAGAGCATTACGATTCATCTTCTATAAGGGGACATTATTTCGCCGCTCTTTTGAAGGACTATTCTTGCGATGTCTTGACAAAGAAGAAGCCCGCCAAGAGATGGAGGAAGCACATTCTGGCTCATGTGGAGCACACCAATTTGGTCCCAAGCTTCATTTTCGCATCAAGAGGATGGGCTACTACTGGACGACAATGGTGAAGGATTGCATGGAGCATGCCAAAAGATGTCAAGCATGCCAATTTCATGCCAACTACGTCCACCAACATCCAGAGCATCTTCATCAAACTGTAGCTTCATGGCCTTTTGTTTCATGAGGACTTGACGTTGTTGGACCGCTTCCAAAGTCATCAAAGGGACAAATGTACATATTGGCCACTACGGACTACTTCTCTAGATGGGCTGAAGTTGTTCCACTCAAGGAGGTGAAAAAGAAAATTGTTGTCGATTTTATCAAGTCATATATAATTTTTAGGTACGGCATACCAAGATACATAATCACTGATAATTGAACGCCATTTGACAACAATATCGTAAAGAGTTTGTGTAAGAAGTTCGATTTCAAGCAACATAAGTTTTCAATGTATAATGCACTCGCCAACGGCCTTGCTGAAGCTTTTAACAAGACGTTTGGTAACCTTTTGAAGAAAGTTGTTGCAAAGAACAAGAGAGACTGGCATGAGAAAATTGGTGAAGCTTTGTGGGCATACCGGACAACCTTCAGAACTGCTACACAAGCAACTCCTTACTCTTTGGTGTATGGCGTAGAAACAGTTCTTCCACTGGAGCAACAAATTCCATCATTGCAAATCGCAATCCAAGAAGGACTCACGTCCGAAGAGAATGCTCAACTTCGCCTAGCAGAGTTAGAGGCATTGGATGAGAAAAAATTAGAAGCGCAACAAAGATTGGAGTGCTATCAAGCTAGGCTAGCTAGAGCCTTCAACAAGAAAGTGCGACGATGATCATTCCAAGTGGGAGACTTGGTCCAATTTGCTCGAAGACCTATAATCCTCAATAAACGCATAGGCGACAAGTTTACTTCAAAATGGGATGGACCATATGTTGTGAAAGAAGCATATTCAAGTGGCGCATACAAAATTGTTGATAAGGATGGTCTTAGAGTTGGTCCAATCAACGACAAATTTCTGGAGCAGTACTTCCCATGAAAGTCACCTACGCTCCTCGACGTACGAGCCTAAACTGCAAGTCATGGCGCTCCTTGTTGCATAAGCCTAAACTGTACATTGCTACACTCCTAGCCCACATGAGTCTAAACTGTATACGGAACAAATAAAAAAAGTCTGCTAGGATGAAAACCTCGAAAGAGGCGGCCTAGGCAAAAGTCAAGACAAAAAAAAAGTCTGGTAGGTTGAAATCTCGCGAGAGGTGGCCTAGGAAAAAATTAGAATATAAAAAACAATAAAAAAAAAACCCCATCCCTCTGAACTACGTTATGACTTGATCCTCTTCAAGGAGGTACGTTGGCAGCTTAGAGTTTCATTCTAAGTTCAGTCGCATGAGTTTTTAATAAAAATAAGGGTTTGGCATCATGGGATCATCATATTAGTTCTTTCGGATGTAAAGACATATGTAATTGTGGAAAAGAAGACAATTTGGTGCCAAAGCATAAAGGATATTTCATTGCTTCAATATAGAAAGAGTTATGCACATCAACGTTAAAAGTAGAATGAGACATCATCCTATACAAGGAATATAAAGTCATGTAAACGATCGAAAGATAAGCATGGTTGACAACTCGTTCGTGACTTCTCCATATGATGGATCATCCTTGATGGCGTGCCCATGACATTAGCAACTTCCATAATCCCTTAACTACGCGTCTTGTTGTTGAGTCGTGGGCGCAATGCTCTACTTCTTCTGTTTGAAGTTCCCATACATGAGCATGTACCTCGCTCTCAAAAGTTCTATCATTAGTGCTCACTTGAAGTTCCCACACATGAGCATCCCATACTTGGGCAAGCTTCATGGATATCAAAACTTCGAGTATATACAACTTTTGGAAAATGAGTACTTCTACATGATAGTCTCTCTACAACAAGTTCATCTTTTGCATGAAGATTTTGCTCGCTGCTTGTTACTCGAAACATCAAAATATCCACATCTTGTGCACCTTCTTTATCTAATATCCGGACCCTTTGAGCTCCGTTGCAAGTATGCAAAAGAAATAAATAAAGAGATAAGATTTATGAATCATGATAGCTAAAGTTACTATATGCAACACTGTAGAGTCAATTTCAAGAAAACAACAACATTCATAGGACAACTCAAAGAGCATAGAGATGGAAAGTGAGCTTAATGGATGATGGGATCAATTTTGAAAGAGTATTGCGGTTCATATGGAAGATATTCTGCCCCTAACATTTAATATGTTGTAGATTCGGACGTCTAGTTTCCAATAACATAAACCATTTGTGATTTGGAGGCTCCTAGCTCAAGATACAAACTTTTTACCGGAACTACACGAATCTGAAAGTTTACTACAGCTAGGTCGGATTTGAGAATTTTTTGTTTCTAGATAGAAAGGAGTTATGCCATGAAATTAATATATGTTGCAGGTCTCTGAGTTTTCTTTCTAATGGCATGAACGGATTACAATTTAGAGATTCCTAGCTCGAGATATGAATTCCTCAACGAGAGTGCCCAAAGCTGAAAAAACGAGTATGGCACGCGTCTAAATCAATTTCAAGAAATTTCTGCAGCCAATTTGGAAGGAATTCTTCTACGATATTTTGAGAATTTTCTTATCTCTGAGTCTTCTGTCCAGTGATATAGACGGCTCACGATTTCGATATTCCTAGCCCAAGATATAATTTTTTTTTTCTAGAGTGCACAAATCTGAAAATCGAGTGCGGCAGATATCTGTAGCAACTTTAAAATATTATGGTGGATGTTCTGAAAGGATTTTTGATGTGGTATTTACAGATGCTGTAGGTTTTAGTGTTTTCTTTCCAACAGTACAGATGGCTTGCAATTTCGACACTGTAGCTTGAGATATAAATTTTTCAACAAAAGAGTCAAAGCTGAAGAGCAATTTTGGCAGACAGATGATCAAAGTTCAGAAAATTTCTGCGGACAATCTGCTAAGAATCCCTCCATGATATTTTGAGAATTTTCTTATCTCTGAGCCAACAACATGACGAAGATAGCAATCAATATTTTGTAGCTCCTATTTTGTAGCTCTAATTAATACAGTAGCAATCTTCGTAGCCGCCTCGTTCGAAGCTAGTTAAAGCCAGGAAGTTGAGTATGTTCAGCACTACGGCAACAAAGCTCTATGGGATGAAAACTTTCCATTGTCTAAGAGAAACCAGCAGCCAAATATATAAAGTTTGGACAAAATCTGCAAAAAAAAAAAAAGGAAGATAGACAAACATTAATAAAACTTGATATCAGGTAGAACCGTAGAAGTAAACCTAAGATAACAAATCTTTGTTACTGCTGATATGATTATGCTTTCACCAAAGGAGAGTTGACGTTAATTGTCAAAGGCATGGCCCATGTTTCGTAGCCTCTTGAGATGTTGAAAAGACTTGCATTAATTATCACAACGTGAGCTTCTTTTATAGAGGGACGAGTTAGTTAATCACTTAGAGACCTAGATGGAGTTTGCCGTGAATTGGTATTTAAAAATACATGTGAAGAATTCTACTTCAGCTAGAAATCTTTATCTGTTGAAATACCAATTTCAATACACTTGGGGAATTAAAGTCTCATTGTCTACGTGGTATATCCTACAAAGTTTTAGTGGCTATTTGGACTTATTTGCAAAAAACTATTATTGTATGACCTTATACAGTAACACAAAATTTATGCAAGTCTTTTGTCTTAGTCAAATTTAGGTACTAAACTTTGGAATATGATGCCTCTTGCAAGATATTATTCAAAGCCTACTGTTTAGATAATAAGGATATTTGTCAAGAAATCATACACGACTTGGAGAATATATTTTCTTTTTACTCGAGCTACATTTGAAGAAGGTAAAGGCCATCCACAAGTGCCAGCAACGACTTGGATTACAATATGGAAAGCTAACAAAAATCGTGCATCGTCTTTCGGGTCACGGATACTCCAAGACATGTCTTCAAGGTTAGAAAAGTCTACACCTTGAAGTAGGGGCATATGTAGACATATAAAATTTATTAAGTTTAATCCATACAAATTTTGGATTGAATCTTAATTTTTTTGGGTTAAATAATTAATTTGGACTTTACAAATTAAATTAGTCTATTTTATTATTTTCAATCCCAAGGTCCATTTCATCATAAGGCCCACACTCATGACATGTGTCAAGTGATATGGCATATCTAGTCAAACTCAAAGCCAATAAGATGATGCCACGTGTAAAATAATGTAGCAATCTCAGTCTAAAACAGTGACCAATCAAGAGTTGTCAAGTGCCTAAAATGACATGTCTTGACCAATCATAAACAAGCTTATCACATAGCTTATGTGATAAGTTTGATGGCTCACATGAGCCAATCAGAATCAAGCAAGAGAGTTCATATGTAGCTGGATTGTCCATAATCTACCACTATAAATAGAGGGGTTACATACTCTTTGGAGATTCAGAGTTGGAGAAGAGCATTCTACAACTGGTGAAGGCATCCACAAAGCAGAGAGATCAATAGCCAAGTGCATAGTTCTTCAACAAAGGAGTGATCAACGGAGTTTCTCCCGGAGATCAACCCGGGCGATTAAATACATCACAAAGAGGTCTGCATCGTCCTACATTCGGGAAAGATGCTTCTCAAGCCCCCAAATCACGGAGAATTTTAGAGAAGAGAATCAAGGGATACATAGAATATTACTCACAAATATTTATCAATAAAATTACTTTTTCTTCATATTATTTTTGTTGCAGTTTAATTTTCGTACTACAAAAATTTGTTGCGAACAACTGCTATGAATCTATTTTTGAAATATCAAATATTTTGGGAGTTACTAGTGGAGACCAATGGGATTGGTTCGAATGTTAAGTTCGTTACCACGGAACTACATGTGCCGGTGTAGGGACGCATTCAAAGGTTAAGCCAAGATTTATGGGATAAAGTCCCCCATTGTGAGGGCAAATGATCATTACTTAAAGTACTGAGGTTAAGTCGACTCGTACGGTACTGTGGAAAGCCGCTCAGACAAGTAGGGTCAAATACTTATTGCTAGGTCGATCACTTAGTAGTTTTTTATTATGCCGGTGTCGGTATAGTACTCCCCGTAAAAAGATAAAGGAGAATTTTGTTATGTTTAGGCCTAAAGAGCCGAAAGTGATTTCAATGACTTAATGAAGTTGAGATACTTTTGTATGATTCTTATTAGGATCACGTTAGATATAAATATTTTAAAAGTTTGTATTATGGTTTACATCTCTAGTCATTTCATTTAAAATGATAAAGAGCATGAATTGATATAATTGTTATCATTCTATATCAAATGTTGGTTGCATTATTTTTATAAAGCATTGTCCCTGAAACTTGAGTTAGAGAGAGTCTATGATACTTATTGAGTACCGTCGTGGTGTACTCAGCCCTCAGAGGCCCCTTTCTAGGGTCCCACTTATTTTACATATTTTCATGATGAGACGTGGTAGGTGATGAGTGGATGAGGCTAGGAATCACGACCCAAAATCCATTAAAGGTCGTGATGGTACCCAACACCACTGTCAGACAGGCCAACCATAATTGATTAACTTAATTACTCATTTTAGAAATTTTTAAATCGTAATTTCCTTCAATTTAAATAGTAAAAGATAGAACTCACAAAGTAAGTGATAAATATTTTCTCAACTAAAATACCAAACAACTCATAACCACTCCCAAAATCCGGTGTCACAAGTGCATGAGCATATACCAGGGAGTTAAAAATTAAATACAACATCTGTCAGGAATATAAATTAGACAGAAAAAATATAATTACTCTGAGGGAGACTCTGTTGGTTGCGGATCGTAACATAGAATGCAGCTCACCTAAGTCCCCGTATTTAACCACACCTATGCGCCCACAAGGCCGCTAGACATATCTGTACCTGCACAATAAGAATGTGCAGCAAGTGTAGCATGAGTACGAAAACAACGTGTACCCAATAAGTATCAAGCCTAATCTCGAAGAAGTAGTGACGAGAGGTCGATTTTGACACTCACTAAAGGTCAATGATATTGAAATAGAAATATTTAAATCAACATGATTTATAGGAATGACAATAATTTTATTTAACCAACAGAAATAATTAAATTCCTTCAAATGCAACAATTCTCAATCTATTAATTAAATTCACAAGTTGTAATTAAATTAGCGAAGTATCGTGTAATTATTATTATTATTAGGCATGATTTCTGTCGAGGTCGTACGACCAGATCTAGAGTATCGTGTAAACTGTTGAGGGACGTGCGGCGCTATCCATAGATGCATCTATACTGCCAGCTACACAATGCTGTAAAGCGAATCGAAAATTCACAAAAATCAGTACACAAAGCTTCTTACACATGACACCAGTTTCAGGTGAAGCTAAAGACGATACGAACTTACTCTTAACATCTTAATCCTTCCCTGCTCGTCCTCATGCTGTTATGTGATAATAGATGTATTCACTATAACCCTTGAACTACTAGTGGAATAAGTCACCCCATTGGCTAGAAACCTTTCACTTAGCTTATTTCCGAAGAACCAATGCAATACGCAATCGAATTCCCAGACCACAGAGATATACCAACCTCAAGTCGCGATCTAAACTGCCATGACTTTTCTGGAATCCATTTACATAACAAGACCGTTTGAATTAAATATCTCCCGAATCAATCAAGTTATGTTGGCTGTCAAACCCACGAGTACAACCACAAACCATATGTATAACTTCACGCTGAAGTAACTGATCATCGCCACCATCATGCCAATTCAATCATTGCCAATTCAACCTGAATAGTTGATGTTAATGGCGTTCCTTTTCTAGTAATATATTGCTCATGATGTCATTGTCAGTATTATTTTCATGTTGTGTTACGTTGATTGGACTATATATGTGCTGTTAGGATTGGTTTCTGGGATTATCTGGCAGGTAGATAGGCCCAGTTACAAAGGAAACTCTGGCAAAATTTTTGGAAATTTTGGGAGTTAGTAAAAAATTGGGAAATTGAAATGGGTGAAAGAAGAGATAAGTTATGATATGTGTTTGGGGGCAGACTCTACTTCTCATTTGAGGACTATTAATATTATGAATACCAATTAGATATGATAACAAGTATACGAGACATATTATAAGCGATGTGAGGTCTAAGGAGAGGCCTAAGTCTAAGTCGAGTTGGAAAATTTCATAATAGACTAAAGTTTCAAATGGGTATGCACAAGATCAAACTTTGAACAAGCATATATACCTATATATAAGGAATTATGTGATGGTCTACCTATAAAATGAAAGGTCTTCGAGTCTAGTTTCTAACTCCTCAAGCCGTTTGTCATTTGGACACTCCTACAAGAAGTTATGACCAAATTATCAAAGGCTGAAAAAATGCGATTTTGATACCAATTTTGCGATCGCAGAATAGTTATGCGATCGCGAAACTGCTTCTGCGACCGCAAACTGGTCGCAGAATAGACCAGAATAGCCCAGTTCTGGGCATCGATTTTTGCGACCATTGTGCGACCCGCATACCCATTGTGCGGTCCATTATGCGACCGCAAATCCGATTTCAGAGGGTTAATTTTCCTATTTTCATAACCCAACCCCATTTTGATAAATAGGCTTTGGAGCTTATTTTGGGGCAATTATATAATGATTTTAGAGAGAAGTGAGAGTGTTTTAGAGAGAGGAAGAAGCTCAAGTACTTTGTTCATCAAAAATCTTGTTCAAGCTTTGAAATCCAACAAGGAACTATCACAAGATCTTCACCCAAAAGGTAAGGTTCTAACTCTTATTCTTCAATTTCGAGTTTGGGTAAAGATGAGTGGCTGTGAGTGTGATTATTGCATGTGAGAGTATTAGTTATACATGCTTGTACCAATAAAGTTATGGGAAGATTGTTGAGTTCAAATTGGTAAAGATTGAATTGAAAATGGAAACAATCTTCAAACAAAACTTTAATTGAGGATTTGAAAGCCAATCTGATATCGGAATTCGATAATTTTTATATGGTTGAACTCGTATCGGAACGGGTATTCAGATTTCAAAGTTTTTCCAGGATTCGAGACGTGGGTCCCAATGTCAATTTTTAAAATAAATTTCGGATTTTTATCCGAAAAATTTGTAAATTCATATGGAATTAATTTCTACGATTTGTATTGAGTATATTGAATTGTTTATGACTAGATTTGAGGATTTTGGGAATGAATTCGCGAGGCAAGGGTTTATTGGATTCTTGAATTTGGTTGCAAAGTGAGGTAAGTGTTGTGGTTAACCTTGACTTGAGGGAGTATGAGTTATCCGTCTATTTGCTACATGATTTAATGTGCAGGTACAACGTATATGTGAGGTGACGAGTACTTATGCGTTGTGGTTGAGTCAAAGTATGCGGGCGGAATTTGTTTATTGTGAATGATTGTCTATTTAATTAAGATATTCCTGCTTAAATTTAGTATTGATTATTTGATCATTATTCGTGAAATTATTATTCATTTAATTATTATTGAATATTTTGGAAGGTGAAGTCGGTATTCTGGTATTGAATTGTTTGATAAGTGTATATCCCCTTATTTAAATACTCTTCCGAATTTATATTATTATTTTCATGGTAAGGAAGAGTGTAAAAGCACGAAGGGTGATGCCGTGCCATTTTAATTATTTATAATATCATTGTCATGGTAAGGAAGAGTGTAAAAGCAAAAAGGGTGTTGTCGTGCCATTTGTAAGTGTAAAAGTACGAAGGGTGTTGTCATGCCATTTGTGAGTGTAAAAGTACGAAGGGTGTTGCCGTCCCATTTGTGAGTGTAAAAGCACGAAGGGTGATGCCGTGTCATTTTCAGCGAGTGTGAAAGCACGAAGGGTGATGCCGTGCCAAATGAGAGTAAAAGTACGAAGGGTGGTGCCGTGCCATTTTTATATTATCATTTGCCCATTTTATTGTTGATGAATTAATTGACTACTAAGTGATGCACCTCCTGCTGAAATTATTATATCATCCCTCTTCGCATGTTCCCTCCCAATTATAAATTGTTATTTATTGTATTATTGTTACTATGTATTTGTATATACTTGTACATGTTGTTTATGTACGTGTCTTGTCATAACCTCGCCACTACTTCGTCGAGGTTAGGCTCGGCACTTACCAGTACATGGGGTCGGTTGTACTGATACTGCACTCTGCACTTCTTGTGCAGATTTTGGAGTTGGTCCCAACGTACATTAGAATTGCCTGGATACAGCTACCAGTGGAGACTTGAGGTATAACTGCACATCGTTTGCAGTTCTGAAGTCCCCTTCTATTTTATCCCAGCTGTGTATTATCTTTCAAACAGCTTGAATTTTATTTAGACCTTTATTTGCATTATCTTAGTAGCGTGTTCACTTGTGACACCAGATTCGGGGATGTATTTCGATAATTCAGTATTTATGGTCTTCCGCACTTTATCTTAGTAATTGATTTCTATTTAATTAAATTTGCTTTAAAATAGTTAAGATTATTTTAACGTTGGCTTGCCTAGCAAGTGAAATGTTAGGCGCCATCACGATCCTGAAGGTGAGAAATTTCGGGTCGTGATCATGATGTGCTCTGATAAGTGCCGAGCCTAACCTCGACGAAGTAGTGACGAGGCTATGACAAGACACGTACATAAACAACATGTACAAGTATATACAAACACAGAGTAACAATGATACAATAAATTACAATAATTAAATGAATATTCAACAATAATTAAATGAATAATAATTTCACGAATAATGATCAAATAATCAATAATAAACTTAAGCAGAAATGTCTTAATTAAATAGATAATTATTCACAATAAACAAATTCCACCCGCATGCTTTGACTCAACCACAATGCATAAGTACTCGTCACCTCACATATACGTTGTACCCGCACATTAAATCATGTAGCAAATAGACAGATAAGTCCTACTCCCTCAAGTCAAGGTTAACCACAACACTTACCTCGCTTGCAACTAAATTCAAGAATCCAATAAACCTTTGCCTCGCGAATTCGTATCCGAAATTTTCAAATCTAGTCATAAACAATTCACTATACTCAATACAAATCGTAGGGATTAATTCCTATGAATTTACTAATTTTTTCGGATTAAAATCTGAAATTAATCTCAAATATTATCAGTGGGTCCCACGTCTCAAATCTCGAAAAAACTTACGAAATCCGAGCACCCGTTCTGAGACGAGTCCAACCATACAAAAATTACCAAATTCCGATGTCAAATGGACTTTCAAATCTTATTTTTTCGTTTTTGAAAAGTTTTACAAAAATTCCAATTTCTTCCATCTAAATCCAAAATAAATGATGAATATAGATATAGATTTATGAAATATAATCACTTTTGGTTATAGAACACTTACCCAATTCAAAGTCGTGAAAAATTCCCTTGGAATCGCCTAAATCTGAGACTCCAAACTCAAAAATGAGTAAAAATGGCTAACTTCCGATTTTATGGGTTATGTCCAGGCCTTTCCGCATCTTCAGACGCTTGACCGCATATGCGGTTTCCGCTTTTGCGGAAATGGGGCCGCTTCTGCGGGATGGGGTGCTTCTGCAGACAATAAGTCGCTTCTGCGGCTTCGCATATACGGCAAATGTTCTGCACCTGCGCACACTGCCCAACCCCTTCCCTTTTACTTCTGCGAGACAAAACTCGCTTCTGCGAGCTCGCATCTACGGTCTAAAATCCGCAGGTGCGATTACACCAGAAGGCCAAAATTTTAGATTTTTTCTTAAGTCGACATTTTGATCTGTTAACCATGCGGAGGCCACCCAAGGCCTCCGGGACCTCAACCAAATATACCAACAAGTTCTAAAACATAGCACGGACTTACTTGGGGTCTCAAATCACATCAAAAAACATCGAAATTACAATTCACGCATCGATTCGAATTTTTAAGTTTTCAAACTTTTCAATTTACAAATCTTGTGCCGAAACATGTTAAATGAATCCGGAATGACTTCAAATTTGGCACACAAGTCATAAATGACATAACAGAACTATTCAAATTTCCAGAATCGAATTCCGGTCCCGATATTAAAAAGTCAACTCCGTGGTCAAACTTGGAAATCTTTAGCTTTTAGATTTCTAGTTTCCGTTAAATGGTCATAACTTGAGCTAGGGACCTCCAAATTAAATTTCGGGCATACGCCCAAGTCCCAAATCACTATACGGACCTACCAAAACTATCAAAATACTTATCCAGATCCGTTTACTCAAAATGATGACCAAAGTCAACTCAGTTGAGTTTTAAGGCTCTATTTTATATTTTAATTAATTTTTCATATAAAAACTTTCCGAAAAATTATATGGACTGTGCACGCAAGTCGATGAATGATAAATAGTGCTTTTCGAGGTCTTAAAACACATAATTAATTATTAAATTTAAAGATGACCTTTTAGGTCATCACATTCTCCACCTCTAAAACAAACGTTCGTCCTCGAACGGAATTAGAAAAGTACCTGAGTTGGTGAAAAGGTGTGGATATTTACTCCGCATGTCTAACTTGAACTCCCAGGTAGATGCTTCTACCGGCTGGCCTCTCCATTGCACTCGAACTAAAGGGTAAATCTTAGACCTCAACTGTTGGACCTGACAGGCTAGAATAGCTACCGGCTCCTCTTCATAAGTTAAATCTTTGTCTAATCGGACTGAGCTGAAATCTAACACATGGGATGGATCACCATGATATTTTCGGAGCATAGACACATGGAACACCGGATGAACCGCTGATAAACTAGGTGGTAGTGCAAGCCTGTAGGCTACTTCACCCACTCTTTCAAGAATTTCAAAGGGTCCAATATATCTAGGGCTCATCTTGCCCTTCTTTCCGAACCTCATTACACCTTTCATAGGTGAAACTCGGAGAAATATTCTTTCTCCAACCATGAATGCAATATCACGAACCTTGCGGTCGGCATAACTCTTTTGCTTAGACTGAGCTGTGCGAAGTCGATCCTGAATAACTTTGACCTTATCCAAGGCATCCTGTACCAAATCGGTACCCAACAACCGAGCCTCTCTAGATTCAAACCAGCCAACTGGTGAACGACATCACCTTTCGTATAATGCCTCATATGGAGCCATCTGAATGCTCGACTGGTAGCTAGTATTATAAGCAAACTACGTAAGTGGCAATAACTGATCCCAAGAACCTCCAAAGTCTATAACACAAGCGCGAAGCATATCTTCTGATATTTGAATAATGCGCTCTGACTGTCCGTCTGTCTGTGGATGAAATGTTGTACTCAACACTCATGATGTACAACACTCCAGAAGTGTGAGGTAAACTGCGTACCTCGATCAGAAATGATAGACACGGGCACACCGTGAAGGCGGACAATCTCACGAATGTAAATTTTAGCTAATCGCTCTGAAGAATAGGTAATTGCCACCGGAATGAAATGTGATGACTTGGTCAACCTGTCCACAATGACCCAAACTGCGTCAAATTTTCTCTTAGTCCGTGAGAGTCCAATAACAAAATTCATAGTGATACGCTCCCACTTTCACTCAGGAATTTCTAACTTCTGAAGCAAACCACCAAGCCTCTAATGCTCGTACCTAACTTGCTGACAATTCAGACACTGAGCTATATATGCAACTATATCCTTCTTCATTCTCCTCCACCAATATTGTTGCCGCAAATCTTGATACATTTTGGCGGCACCTGGATGAATAGAATACCTGAAACTGTGGGCCTTTTCCAGAATTAATTCACGAAGCCCATCCACATTAGGCACATAAATACGACCCTGCATTTGTAGAACTCCATCTTCCCCCACAACAACCTGTTTGGCATCACCATGCCGCACCGTGTCCTTGAGGACAAGTAAATGAAGATCATCATACTTCCTCTCTCTGATGCGCTCATATAAAGAAGACTGAGCGACTGTGCAAGCTAAAACCCGACTGGGCTCTGAAACATCTAACCTCACGAACTTATTAACCAAAGTCTGAACATCTGTAGCTAACGGTCTCTCACCAGCCGGAATATACGCAAGACTGTCCATACTCACAGCCTTTCTACTCAAAGCATCGGCCACCATATTGGCCTTTCTGAGGTGAATACAAAATGGTGATATCATAATCTTTCAACAACTCCAACCATCTTCTCTGCCTCAAATTGAGATCTTTTTGCATGAACAGATACTGCAGGCTACAGTGATCAGTAAATACCTCACACGAGACACCGTAAAGGTAATATCTCCAAATTTTCAAAGCGTGGACAATGGCTGCCAATTCTAAATCATGAACAGGATAATTCTTCTCATGAACTTTCAACTGCCGCGACGCATAGGCAATCACCCTGCCATCTTACATCAATACTGCACTAAGCCCAACGCGAGATGCATCACATTACACCGTATAAGATCCTGAACCTATGGGTAATAACAATACTGACGCCGTAGTCAAAGCAGTCTTGAGCTTCTGAAAGCTCAATTCACGCTCGTCTGACCATCCGAATGGAACACCTTTCTGGGTCAGTCTGGTCAATGGGCTTGCTATAGATGAAAAACCCTCCACGAACCGATGATAATAACCTGCCAAATCCAGGAAAATCCAGATCTCTCTAACCAAAGTAGGTCTAGGCCAATTCTGAACAGCCTCAATCTTCTTAGGATCCACTTTTATGCCTTCTGCCGATACAACATGCCCCAAAAAGGCAACTGAGTCTAACCAAAATGCACATTTTGAATTTTAGGCATATAACTAATTATTCTTTAAAGTCTAAAGCACACGCCGAAGATGCTGCTCATGCTTCTCTCGACTGCTGGAGTAAATCAAGATATCATCAATGAATACAACTATAAAAGAATCCAAATAGAGCTTGAACACCCGATTCATCAAATCCATAAATGATGCTGGGGCATTTGCCAACCCAAATGACATCACTAAGAATTCGTAATGCCCAAACCGAGTCCGAAAAGCTGTCTTAGGGACATCAGATGCCCTAATCTTCAACTGATAGTAACCAGACCTCAAGTTGATCTTTGAAAACACCTTGGCACCCTGAAGCTGATCGAATAAGTCATCAATTCTTGGCAGTGGATAATTGTTCTAGATAGTAGCCTTGTTCAATTGCCGATAATCTATACACATTCGCATTGAACCATCTTTCTTCTTTATAAATAATACTGGTGCTCCCCAGGGCGAGACACTAGGTCTAATGAATCCCTGATCAAGCAAGTCTTGTAACTGCTCCTTCAATATGTTCAACTCTGGCGGGGCCATACGGTATGGTGGGATAGAAATGGGCTGAGTGCCTGGAGCTAAATAAATACAAAAGTCAATATCTCTGTCGGGTGACATTCTCATTAAATCTGCAGGAAATACTTCTAGAAATTCACGAACAACCGGTACTGAGTCAATAGAAGGAACATCCGCACTGGGATCGCGAATATAAGCCAAATAGGTTAGACACGCTTTCTCGACCATATGCCGAGCCTTCATATAAGAAATAACCATGCTGGTAGAATGACCAAGAGTTCCTTTCCACTCTAATCGAGGTAACCCCGACATGGCTAGGGTCACCGTCTTGGAATGACAATCCAATATAGCATGATGAGGTGACAACCAATCCATACCCAAGATGACATTAAAATCCACCATATCAAGAAGTAGAAGATCCACACTAGTCTCAAGACTCCCAATAGTAACCACGCACGAATGATAGACATGATCTACAACGATAGAATCTCCCACCGGAGTGGACAACACATGAGCACTCAGAGAATCACGAGGAATCACTATTTATGAAGCAAAATAAGAGGACACATAAGAATAAGTAGATCCTGGATCAAATAGAACTAAAGCATCTCTATGGAAAATTGGAACAATACCTGTAGTCATAGCATCGGATGACTCGGCCTGAGGCCTAGCTGGAAAAGTATAAAATCGGGACTGGGCCCCACCACTCTGAATTGCGTCCCTAGGATAACCTCTAATTGGCTGGCCTCCACCTCTGACAGTCTGACCTCCACCTCTAACGGTCTGACCTCCACCTCTACCTGTCTGACCCCTACCTCTAGCTGGCTGAGCAGGCGGTGAAGCAAACGGTGCTGGAACCATAACACGAGAAGCATGATGCTACATAGCCGTGATAGGGAGAAACTTCTCTAGAAATAGTCGTGAGAACTGTTCCCAAGTCAGTGTAGGTGACCCAGCTGGTCTGGTCAACGTAAAATCTCTCCACCATCTCTTGGCGGAACCCGTCATCTTAAATACAACAAAATCGACCCCATTGGTCTCAACTATACTCGTGTTCCGCAGGACCTCATGGCAGCGGTCAAGATAATCCTGTGGGTCCTCAGAAGGTGTACCACTGAAGTCAACTGGAAAGAGCTTAGTAAACTTATCCAGTCTCAATAAGGCCTCAGAAGACATGGCGGGCCTATTACCGGCCTATGCCGCAATAACTGGCTGAATTATCCCAAATGGTGGGGCTGCTGGAGCCTAATTCTGGGGAGCCATCTGCTCCGGAGCGGGGGTAGTGGGAGTTTGTGCTCCTCCCCCAGCCTGTGAGACGGCTGGTGCCACTGAAAATGTACCATTCTGGGCCACGCCCTCCACAAGACTCACCAAACGGACTAGAGCGTCCTGAAGCACTGGAGTAGCTATAAATCCTTCTGGGGCCTGAACTGGTCCAACCGGAACAGTCTGAACGAGAACCTCCTCCTCAAGATCCACCTGAGGTTCTACCTCTACCTTTGCCTTGGCCGACCGATCAATTTTTTGCCCTTAAAATAAAAATTATCCAACACGACCTAATTCAATACCCATATACATAAAGTAAAATAATACGAAAGTGAATCCTTCACCCAAAATCTTATTTTGGAATGCATGAGATTCTGACAAAAAAATAAAAAAATAAAATATATGGATAATTAGAGAGCTCTTGAAATAATAATGCTATCAATTTTAATGAAAATGTTTAAAAAAAATGAAGTATCGTGTTTTGGAGAATTCATTTTTAATATTATTTTAATTTTTATATATGGGTATTGAATCGGGTTAAGTTGAGTCATTTCAATTTTAATTGAGTTATTATTTATTAGACTAAAAATAAAAAAACTGTGGATGAGAAAATATTATAGAAAATTATATTTTTCGGTCACTATGATTTTGTGTGAGTTAATGAAAATTTTATAATTTTTATGTGAGAAAATATAGATATATAACTTTGGCTAAAAAAATGACAGTAAAATTTACCCCAAAACTTCACGGGGGTCAAGACTCGGGAAATTAGCCTGAAGCCATCGGTCTTTTCTTTTTCTCGGTTTGCATCCCTCTATATGGCAAGTTCTACTATACGCTGCAGCTCATACTGTGGAGTTATTCATTTTAATACACTTCGATTCTTGTTTTGTTTTCCCCTTAAAGTCATAGCCCTTTTCCTTTTTACTGTAAATTCTTGCCTAGATTTTTTAGTTATTTCGTGCAGATTCACATTTGTTTCTGAATTTTTGCAATCCAATTGTAAAAATCGCAGCTTTATGGAGTATTAATATCAGGGTTGTGAAAAAATGCGGGAAGTTCCATCATTAATCACCTTATGCATATACACAATCAGAGATGGACTCATTCAAGGTGATATTTGTATTTTTATTTTTTGTTTTTATGGAACTATACAAAGCTATTGCTTAGCATTTTTGTTTTTGTTTTCAGGGGATGATGTTGAACTTTCATCAGTCTTATATCAACTTCCCACGGAGTTGTTCGACCAGTTGTTGCCGCAGTTGCCTCCTTTGGCATTGCAAAAGTTACAAGAAAGGTTGTTAGCTCAACACTCAAATTTTAAGATTATATGTGTCTTTAGTAAATGTTCAATTTAACACGCTATAGCATGTTACTACTCGATATTTACCTGTTGTTGTAAGTCAACTTAACATGACAGTGCATAGAACGTAAACTCTGTTTTTCCCATATTTTCCAGAATCTTCTCATTTATATTGGGTATCAATGTACCCCGACCCTCCTCCTTTATCTTTAGTACAGCAATTGATCACATTGTAAAGCTTTATATGAAACAGCTGTGACGTAGTTGACCGCATTCTACATCCAAAAGCATGAACATGATTACTTATCTAAACATTGTGAGAATCTAGTACTGCTAATACTACTAGATGGAGATCGTATCTGCTTATCAGCCATATGTGTCACTTGCATCTTGGTTCCATTGCTGTTCTCAATAATCTAGAATCTCTAATCTGCTGAAAGTTCATTTGTCAACTTCTGCTAAATTTAGAGGACGAGTAATGGTTTATAGTTTGAAACGTTTGGTGCATCGATTGTTTGAGAAAGTCATTTGGAATTTAGAGTGATGAAGCTAGTTAACGGGGAATTGATTAACATTTTTAGGTGGTTTATAACTAGTTGGTTGATATTATTTAGGTTTTTCACACGCACCTTTATGTAGTGGCACAAGTGCATAATATTACCTGATTTTAACCAGAAAATCTTGTGTTGCAGGAAACCTGATGTCTTGAATGATTATGAGCTTTTGACTGATGGTGTTGATGACCAGAGAAAGCGTAAAAGGTTTGCATTTGTAGTTTCATATAGGAAATTGAGTGAATTTTTCTTTAGTTCCTGGTCATGAAGAAAGATTATGTTACATCATGAGTAAATATGTATAGAGAGAGGATGCCCGTATTTACATGATCTGCAGATGTTTTTCTTTTGAATGGAACTTGGAATATGTTTCTGCAGATATCTGAATTTTGAGGAAGAGTGGAAAACTCTCTATGAATTACGGTGGCCTGCTATTGGCCGGCAGAGTAAGAATTCCAAGAATAAGTCATTTGACAGGTCAGCAAAAGGAAAAGAAGCAGAGCGTGAATCCACAGATGACTGGCAACGGATGTACTGGGAAGCACATTTGCAGAAGTACGAATATCAAAATCTACTTATTGGTGGTTATCACTAAAATTATACAGCTTCATTTCACCTGTCATTTTAAAATTTCACATTTTTCTGAGAAACAGATGCCTGGATACAGCTGCAGAGATAGCTTTATTCCCAGCTTTTCATGGTCAGATTAGTGAAATAGAAGTTCCCGGTAAGAAATTCATGTTGATTTATAGATGCCTTTATTTTGTCTGTATATTGTGTATGACAGGTTGTACTTGTATCCAGAAGTCTTCTCCTGTTCTGAAAATATTATGGCTCAAGCAAAGAAAGTTCAACAGGAGTTCCCTGAACTAGCTACGTAACATTTCGTTGATACATGCTTCTTTTGTTTGTGCAGATTCAATTTTAAATTATATTGATCATAGGGGACACATCGGCAAAATCACATGTGACTACTCCAAGTTTGCTTATCACTGCCAACAATTCGGATCATATGCCAGGTGTATTTTCACTTCAGTTTTTAAACCTGCAGGCCTTAACCATTCAGAGGACAATGAGCCTCATGACAGAAATATCTTTAAACGCCATATGCAAATAAATGTTCCAATAAATACGTGTCATCATCTTCAACGCTGCATCTGTGAAGTATAACAAAGGTTGGAACTGGGGTTCTCTCGTCTGCAGTGTTCTGCATTCTTTTCCCCTTTGAAATAGTGCGTAGGGGGAGCGAAGAATAAGTGATTGGTTTTGAACATTGAAAGGAAAAAATTGGTGCCATCATGTGCATGTAGTTCCTTCATTATTACGTATGATTTGTGCATTCATGCTGCATATTGTGTTTCAACTACCGCTCTTGATTGTCTCAAACATAGCTCCTGTTGAATTACTTTTGTTTTGATTGCAGACACCTGAGACTGCCAAATGTTCTGTGTGTGGAAGAAACTTGTGTAAGTTGTACATACTGTGTAGAAAAAAGAAAGCCTCAAAATGATAATACTTGTTGCATAAAATTGTCGATTCCTAGTTTAGTCGTCAAATAGAAAAAGAACAACGTAATGCTTCCTTAGGTTTGTGTGTATAATCACCTTACATTTTTCTGTTGCAGCATTTACTTAGAAATGCAAGGTTGGAGAGTCTGGAATTACAGTGGATTAAGTCTGATGAGCATGTAAGTTTAGCGTTTTTTGTTATGTGCTGTACATGTTAGCTTTCAGGAAATAGCAAAATACTCAAGTAACAGAACAAAGAAGAGGAAAGATAAACCCCTTACAAACTTTATGGAATAAGATGCAAAATACCCCACTGACAACAGATCCTAATGTATACTTTGAAGCAAATTTATTTTCGGAATTCAAGTCAGAACTAAATATGTGAAACATGCTCTTAGCTTTCATCTGATTTTATGTAGCTTGTTTCTTAAGGTCTTCAGGTTGCACTTGAGTATAAAATCGTTAAGCAGAGCTCCCTCATTTGTTCCAATATGTGTTAGTTCTTTATCTTCCATATCCTATTAATTATCCTATGTTAAACATGGCATATAAACCATGTGCTGATGAGATGATAAGGGTAGAAATAATCTAACTTAAGAACGCCCCCCCCGGGGGTACAAGAATGCACAGAAAAGAAAACAAGAAAAAGGAAAAATAAGGTCCAAACCGACGGCTGTGTCAAGTTACAACTTTATCTTGACAGCGATCTTAAATCCGATCATGCGTTGTTGGCACCTATGTTCAGTCGACTGTGCTCTGAAAGGTACAAATCAGCATTCTGATAGTAGAAGAACAATTTTGGTGTCTCCTGCAACTTCTTTTTCTTCTTTTGGTTTACTATATTGAGTTATAAAAGAAGTGGACCCATAATCAATGATCAGGGATTCAGCTCTGGAAAACTGTTTTCCCCATCAAAATTGATTTCTGACATGGCATCTGATTCATGATAGAATTGTGTTGGCTCCTTAAGGTTTTATGCCATGTTATCTCAAGTGCTTGTGCATTTTTTTATTTGGCATATGTAGTAAATAGTACAATTGCAACATATCTTTGTTTCAAATTCTTATATCTTCTTGAGCGGAACTTGTTATGCTTAAATGTTGACTACTTGACTGTTACACTGCTTCGTTTCTGTGGCTTTTAACCTTGCAGGTTGAGGGGTTATGCAAACTCATCAACCAGAACTATCGATCCCTAAAATCGATTAAATTCATGTATTGCAAGTTTACAGTGGCTTCTCTTAATGCAATTTGTGACTTGCTATGCATGCATTGTCCTCAAGCACCTGAAATGCAACATTTCTCAATCAAGACATCAAGCTTCCTAGAGAACAACGTTTCTTCTTTGCCTGCTGGACTAGCATCTTTTATATCATCAGGGAGGTATGGTGGATTTCACCTTAGTTCCATCAGCTCATTTATTTAAGTGTTCTATGCTATATACTCATAGTTAGCAGTTAACTACTACAAAGTATTTTGAATAAAAGAGTTGTTTAATGTGAGGTGTATCTTCATATTCATCCTATCATAAAACCATGGATGTCATGTGAGCTCATTGGTAGAATTACGTCTTACGGCAATAATGGTGCGTGTGTAGTTTTGATCTTCTGAAGTTTAACGCTTGGAGGAAATTGCAAATGTACTAGCGACAGTAATCTTACAGAATCTGATATTTCTGGAAGTTTTCTAGTTCTTGGAAGAAATTGCAATTTTGTCAAAAAGCTCAATTATACAGCTGCAATGACAGTGTTTTAGATGACGGAGATCCTCTATATACATTTTCTTAAAATGCATATCATACTTTTAATTCAATATGTGTTCCTGGGTAATTCTGGCAAATTTTGATTAATATCCTTAACGTGTATATCCGTGATAATCTCATTTCTTTCAAGCAGAATTTGGTAACAATGTGGGATTTAGTAACAGTTTCAGAGAGTCCACACTTGGCTCATAGCTTCTCTTCGGTTGGAGACAAATTTCGTGCTGCCAATATTGTTCCTAAATGGGAGATAATTTTATTTAAGCCTGTAATTGACGATCGATCATCTTAGAGATACAGAGATGTTCATGTGATAGTAATAATTTGCGTACTTATGTATTACTGTTCCTTGTTCATTCTTTTCATCATGCTAAATACCATCTACGCTAACCCTTTAAAATGATTCCATAGACTTACAATTGTGCATCGTGTTTCTGCTAGGTCCTTGTCTTCATTATGCTTATCGGACAATCATCTTCATCGACATTTTGCGAGGATAGTTTTTGATACCCTCCTTGATGCTTCATCTAGTATTACCATTCTAGATCTTTCAGAAAACAATGTGAGTAATGACATTTACTCCTGTTGTTGTATTCAGAATTACTGATGTAATCATCAATCAGCCTATAGAAGATTTTACACTGCAGATTACGGGATGGCTTTCTCATTTTAAATGGAAGGACAGAAGTATCACAGAGCCATCTGGGGCATACAATTCATTGAAGTCATTAAAGAAGCTTAATTTAAGGTATGTTTTGTCTTTTCTATTCACACTGACCTGTCGTAGTATAAACAGTTCCATAGGAATTTGGTCACAAACTAACTTAATGAGTCTTCAGGAGAGGTGTACTTGTATTATCATGTTAGTGCAATACAAAGTTTACTTGTTTCTCTAACTTCAGGAACTGCAATCTACAGAGGGACGATGTGGATTGTCTCAGATATGTGCTAGTCCACATTCCTAATCTGGAGCAACTTGATCTCAGTGACAATCCTATCGAGGACGATGGATTCAGGTTGGTAAGTTGGTTAAATTTTAGTTTCTGTGTTCCGTGACCAACTTGCTAAGATCTCACAACTGCTTTTTTTTTTTCCAGGTGCTTGAGTACCTACTTCACAGAGATGTCACAAAGATATTTCTCCCTTGTTGAATTGAAGTTGGAAAGTTGTGAGCTTACTTGCTCTGGAGTTTGTGAACTTCTAGAAGTTCTTTCAGCTTTGAGAAAACCAATCAGTTTCCTCTCAATTGGAGGCAATTATCTTGGCAGGTTGGTAATATAATTTGATTACAAAATCATATTCAATTTTCGTAATTCTTCTCGTAAATAGAATATATTTTCCGAGGGGAAAACCACATATGACCTGGGGAGTGCCTCATGATTTGTCACTTGGCCTTTCACATGCTTTCTTTGTTCTTGAAGTTCGTAAGAGTTTGCTGTTTCACTCTATCAACTAACGTTGGGAGACATTTTAAGCCGTGTTTTGGGTTAATATTGATGCCATGTTAAACTGCTTGGACCGATAAGGGTGAATGTTGTCATCGCAAATTTGCTGCAGATCTAATCTTTCCTTTTTGTCTTGGGAGTTGTTTATCAAGTCATTTCATTATTTGGTGTTCTAATAGCTTTCCATTTGTTGTGAAGTTAACTCTCTAAATTACATCACAAGCATTGCAGCAAAATGTAGTACACTATTCATACTGCCAGAACCTCATCCGTGCCATATTTCTCCCTTTGTTATCCTCATTTGACACTTCCATTGCAAAATGTGAACATTTTTCTGACGTTCTCGTTGCCTAACTTTTTGTAGTGAGATAGGGACACCATTAGGTAAGTTTCTATGCGGAGGTATTCAGGCTTTTGATATTGAAGACATTGGACTAGGTTCTTCTGGCTTCTTGAAAGCAGGCAAAGAGTTAGTCAAGGAATCAAAGCTCCGCTCCATCAACATAAGGTTAAATGGAGTTTCTTTGAACTTCTGATTATGCACTTTTAACAGAGAGTAGTAACATGTTCGTTAAACCTATGCAGCAAGAATCGAGGTGGAATTGAAACTGCAAGATTTCTATCAAAGCTTTTCTCTCATGCCCCAGATCTTTCATCAGTAAATGCAAAATACAACTTTATGGCCAAAGAATCTTTGTCAATCCTGAGCTCCGGTGTAAAAGTTGCAAAAGGTACAACCTTCTAGTGCTCTGTTTCTTCACTCGTTTTCGATTCTTTCTGTTGCGAAAGTTAAATTGTGATAATAAAACTGGCAACGTGTAACTGCTAGAAATTGACAGCTTTTCTAGTAAAGCATTGAAAATTTTTTAATCTTATATCTTTTTGTTAATTGATAATAATGGGACGAGAAAATGTGAATTGACGGCAGACTAAACCCCAGGACTTTTGTTTCTACAAGTTACAAGCTGATAGTTTTCCCTTGCAAATGGTAAATTTTCTAACTGCCATTGGAAAAATGACGATGATGGCTGACGTAGGTGAACCGTAGTCTAAATTATGTGAATTGTGCTCTTTGTTGCATAGTCTCTTTCAGAAGAAGTTTGCTTCATCTGGTTTTTGCTTTAAGTTCTTTGGATCAACTGTAAGGATGCAACAGCTGAAGTGTGAGTATGTGAACATCAGGGGTTCGAATCATGCTGTGGACAAAAGTATGGTATTTAAGTTGGGTAGAGAGGCAGACCCATAATCCCAGGAGTTGGGAACCTGCTGATACTTTACGAAGTGGGGGTCGGGCTCACAAAGTGGGCCCACAGGCTATTTTCCCTCCATATAAAACGGTTCCTAATTTAGTTTTTTTTTTGGTATTCATTAGGTTTTAGTGGCCTGATGTTTCTATGTTATTTTGAGAAACTTGAAGAGATGTGAGTTGACATGGATAACATTCTGTATCTCTAATGTCACTTAACTTTGGTATTCATTGACTTTTTTCCTCTGCCATTGGTTAGGTAAACTGGAGCATTTGGATTTGAGAGGAAATATTATATGTGAAGAAGAACTTGCTGATTTTTCTGAGCTGGCTGAGCTTCGAACCAGTGGAAATTTTGTTCTGGAACTCTCTTCTTCACCAGCCCAAAATGTACCTTATGATGATGATCCGTAGTTGTGCTTCAGCTGTCAGGTGAAAGCTTAGAGCGCGGATAATAATCTTTCTATGCCACCGGGCCTTTAGTTCAACGGCAAAGATAGTACAACACATGGTGTGTGGTAGGCGTGTTTGACGAGTTCTGATCCTGCTATGATTCGAGTTTGGCATTAAATGGAGAAGGGCAGAGGTGTGGACCCCTTATCCGAGTTTTATAGCTGGAAACAACAAATATGGAGTTTAAGAAAAGGATAACGATATTTCTGTAACACTAAATATTAGTCATTCCAGAATATGTTGTGTTGTATAAGAGGACATAAGACTGATGAGTAATGACCTTAAAAAGGAGCTGAGCTACTTTTCTCAGGTTTCTACTTTTTTGGGAGAGCCATCAGTATTAGTAGCTCAGTCAGATTATCCCTAGTGAATGTAATATTGAGACTAATACATAGTGTTTCTTGTTTTGAAAGTTTGTTGTGAATGCCACACTGTTTAATTGTTTTGATTATATAAATTTGAGGGTTTTTTTCCGTTTGATAAAGTTGAGGCATTTTTGATCCCATATAAAGATGTGATTAGCCTCTCCAAGTTCATTTTTTTTTCTTGAAACAGTTGAGCTGTGGTTGTACTTACTGCTCCAAATTTGTAACTGGCAATTAATCAGATTATGCTTGGAAAAGGTTTTTAACACGGATAGAAAGCTGTTAGATGTTAACTCTTGATTTTTCTATTTTTGAATGCAATGTGGAAAATTGTTAATTACAAAATTGAATCCGAATAGTAAAAAGATTAGGAAGGAGTGCACTAGATCGTCTTGTTCAATCATTAACTACTGAAGTGAAGCTATTGAGATTTAACGGACTTAGTTTGTGATTCCAGTACATGAAAATTTTGTGGTAATTTAGCAACATGAGAATAAGGATTAGACGCATGTCACGGATTCAAACTCTATCACTAAGTGCAAAAGCATAGAGAGGCGGAAAAAAAAAAGAAAAAAAGAAAGGTAAGAGAAAGGCAAAAATAGCTTTAATATGATTCCTTAAATATATTCACGAGCAGTTCTGGTCCTTTAAGCTTGTAAATGGTGAATATTTTTGTCTCCGTCAAATATTTAACAAACTCTGGTTGTTAGATTAAATAGGAAATGTAAAAAAAATTAATGAGAAAGGCAAAGAAAAGTTTCATCAAATTTCACAGACCTGCAATATTCAAAATTGCACTAGACGCTAGAAATAGATTTAAAAAAAGCAGAAACTGTATTAAAAAAACTATACTAAACTCAACAAATAGACCAAAAATAGAAGAAAGTTTAAAAAGTGTGCCTCAAAGTGTGAACTCGTGTTAAAGATTTTTTTTCTTCACAGTTTTCGTTAAGAATAACAACCAACGTTTTTAAAATATTTGATGGAAACTGAAAGTGTGATCCCTTTTGTCAAACTTAGAGGATTAAAACTGCTCAAGTATATATATAAGGGATAATTTTGAACCTATCACCAAACATAAGGACCAATTTTGTCATTTTCCCGAATAGAGGAAGTCCAGTGGGTCGGGTTCTAATATACGGGTCTGCGTCTGAAGTTAGGAATTGACCCTTCTCTAGAAGTTAGAACTTTAGAACTCTGAAATCTGGAGTTAAGAGTTAACTGTAAACTCTGAGATTCTTCTGCAAACTTGGCTTCCATCTGTTCCTCAGACAGACTTTCAATCTGTAAGTCCTTCAGTTTTTTCTCTTTCTGAGATTTTTTCTTATAGTAACCTTTATTACAGATCTCCATTATTAGTTCTTAGGATCTCTATTTCGTTAAACTTTTTTTCCCTGCATTTTCCTGGTAATCTACGCTATTTTGTTTAATCTTCAAATTTTCATTTGATTTCTTTTTCCTATATGCATACACTTCCTTCTCTCTTCTTTTTTATTTTGTTTTACTTATTGCATCGGTAGTTGATTGGTAATTTAAATCAATGTGATTTGTGAAATAATTGTTTGACGAGTGTTTCCAGAAAAAGGCCGTTATGTAATCGGGTGATTTTTTTTAACAACAAAAGAGTTGCAAACTGTACGTGTAACCTGAGGAATTCTCCTTTTTCTGGTTTCTTAAGTTGCTATTAAGTGATGAATTCTCTCTTATCCTGCAGAAAAATTAGTAATGTAATTATAAGATGATAAATTTGCATGGAAATCCGTGTTCAGTCAAAACTAGATATGATAAGAAGATAAATTTAAGTGGGATGTGGTTTAAACGAAGTGATGGAGTCATTTTCTGGCGTGTATAAGTTTTATGCACTGATTAAAAGGAAACTAGGCAATTGCATGTGATTCTTTTTACAAACATTAATTATTAACCTTAAAATATGGAAAGCAGTCTTTTATAATAGGTCAAAATACACTGATGGTCTAAGAAAATCTTTAGTGTGTTGGTGTATATAACTTAAATCTTTTTCTGGCTCTACAGACTTTTTGGACTACTTAGTCTTTGCCTGTCCTTTCTCTGAATATGTTCGTATTGAGGTTATGCACTTATTGGGGGTGCCCTGAGGGTAGCATTTACTGATAAAAATGGCTAAAACGATTTTGGATGGGATAAGTGAAGTTTCTGAATTGAGCTGGACAATCATCTTTGGTTTATGTCAAGCTTATAGCAAGAAAGAAATATGAGATACCGGGAATAACGAGCTGCCTGTCGGCATTGTTCTTGATGTTAGAAAATTGGGTTGGCCCTGTTTGGTAGTTTATACCTTAGACCTAATCAAGCAATCAGACAAATGAACTATGCTTATGTCGAGTTACTAACGTTTGTCTTGATTAAAGAAGAATCCTTCTGCAGAAATGTACGATAACCTGGGAGCACAGTCTGGAATGCCAAGACCGCCTGTTAATCCACAGGCAAGTCCTTTTGGAAATGCATTCTCTGGTGGTAGCTCGGGATTCATTAGAAGTGGCCTAGGTGCTTATGGAGAAAAAATCCTTGGTTCCAGTTCTGAATATGTTCAAAGCAATGTAAGTTGTTTCATGGACTGGTCATATTTCTACATTTTGCTACTTACTAAGGAAGTTTTTTCTATAGATTGATCGTGAAGTTTTTGGTTTTTGAAAATACATTATGACATTAGATCAGCAAGGAAACAGTACTTCTCTTTGTTTTATTTTTGCATTGTTGTTTTTAGGTAGGTTAGTTCTACAACTTTTTGAAAATCAATAACTTTTAAATAGCATTTACAATTTTCCTTCACTTTGATGACACCATCTAACTGGCATTGTCACATAATAGAAAAGTGAGCTATGCATGATTGGCTTTAGAACTCAGTTGAACTTCAAAAGCCAGAAGATGTCACTGAATAGCAATTGAAGCTAGGTGAAGCTATTCCCATTCTTCAATTGTTAATCACATTCTTCATTTTTCAATTTACAAATCTGTCCTCAGTATGTCCTTTTCCTTATTCCTTGCTCCATAATTGAGCAGTAAACTCATAAGATTAACTTTAAAAAGAATAGAAAAGAAAAATTATTTAGGGAGGAGACATAAATCCTACTACCTCCGTTTCAATTTATATGAACTTATTTCATTTTTAGTTCGTGCCAAAAAAATGTAATACCCCGTCATTTTTGGTCTAATTTAACCTTAAATATGGAAATAGAGCTTATGGATGGAATAACCAAACTTTTGTTTGACTTGGAGGCCAAAAACGTGGCTGACAGTATATGAGGCCATCAATAGCCTTATAAATACCATTTACTTGATTAAGAATATATATATTGGGCCAAACTTTAGATTAAATGAGGAAACAAGTGGGCCAGCCCAGCTTCTTAGTGTTCTTTACTTTACAGAGCCTTAGAATGGCTTAAGGAAGAAAAAGGAAAAATTAAACCTCATTAGCTTTGGAATCAAATTAAGAAAAAGAAGCTGCGGAAGACTTACTTGTGCCCGACGGCCGCGTTAAGGAGTAACAAAGAAGAACAATTGTTTGATCTGTTTCTTGGGTCATTATTGTTTGAGGAGTTTGAGGATACATAATTGGCGTGAGCAGAGAACTAGAAAAGCTTGAAAAATTCTTTGTGCAATTCAACCAACAATCAGGTATATAGATATATAATCTTATCCCTATAGCGTGCCTTGGATTACATTAGGATTTGATGACCCCTTTCAATATTTGGAAACAACTTACCTTTATGCAATGATTTATAGTCACACACGTGTGCCTCATTTTACACCGCAAGTTCAAAAGTCTTCTCTTTTTCTTAAACTCTGTGCCCAGTCAAATAGGTTCACATATATTGAAATGAAGGGAGTATTATTTAGGTAGATAGATATTCATATTTAGTGGTAATAGTAGAATTTCTGTGGGAAGAGTAGCTCTGATGGATATATTGTTCTGGAGAAGCATGGAATGACTAATGTCAAGCCCCATTTACTCCAAATAAGAGAAGGAAAAGGAGGTCAAACGGAGAAGAAATAAAATATAATTTAGAACTGGAAAATTTTGGTACAGTCTTCTGAATTTGCTCTGTTACCATGAAGTTCACTAATTTCCTCAAGTGTGTTTAGTTGCTGTTGCAAAAAGTAAGTGTAAGTTGAAATAGGGAACTCCCATATTGGCTGAGCTTGGAAGGATACGTTGAGTACGATAGGGCATGGGGGTGGTATAGTATAGTATTCAGTAGGGGCAGGACTCGGGAGAAAGCTTGAAAGGGGTTATCAGTGGTTTTGTCTACGCAATATAGTGGTGGAGTCTAGCTAAGCTAATTCAATTGGAGTGGAAATGACCAACATCCAATGATAAGTACTGAAGGTTTTGGTTCATTAGTGGGCTTGAGGGGAACGCTCGTATCGCAGGTATTGGTTGGTGACTACACAAAAGATTAGTCTCTTTTATCTTTGTTTCCTGGTACTAGGCTGAATCGGGTGTGCAAGTTATGTGAGTTTCAAAGAAAAAGCTTTGCCTTTACATGACAACTGTGTTCCAAACTTTCCTAAAAAAATAATTTAAGATTAGCCCTTGTTAATAAGAAGAACAATTAGCCATTCATAATGAGGCATGGAAGTAAGGTTACGTACTTATCAATTTTTTTAAATATAAAATCGATGTTGTTATACAAATGATTTTCCTGTAGGCAGCCACAGAAAAATCCCCTTCGAAACAAAATTAAGCCAGATCGCCTTCCCCCTTCTCTTTGATATGGTGTAGCATTTACCCTTTTGTTAAAGTTCCTAAACATTTCTTTGAAGCCGTACATAAGTAACGTTTTTATTGCCCAAAACATTTTTCCATTCTGACTACTACATCAAAAACATTTTCTGTCTGTGGACACCATTTTATTGCTGGATTATATTGTTCAAGTGGTTTAGCTTATGTGTTGGAAATGGAATTCCTGTTAACAACTTCTCAATTGAACAGATAAGTAGGTATTTTTCCGATCCCCAGTACTACTTCCAAGTGAATGACCAGTACGTGAGAAACAAATTGAAAGTTGTTCTTTTCCCTTTTCTACACAGAGTAAGCTCTTGAAACCCTTGATCTTTCTCATTGTTGCGTTAGATCTCGATATTGTAACTTTTCATTTGTCTGTAGGGTCATTGGACAAGAATCACAGAGCCGGTAGGTGGCAGGCTATCCTATAAACCCCCTATCTATGACATAAATGCTCCTGATTTGTACATTCCATTCATGGCATTTGGTACCTACGTTGTTCTTGCTGGCTTATCACTGGGTCTCCAGGGAAGGTAAGCTTAGTGTTTCCTCAAGCTTTCTAGGCTTTGGTCTCTTGGTGGTCAATACTAAGAAGTTTCTTTGATTTTTTACTGGCAAATTTGTGTGTCGAATTAGGCAAGTGGTTGCTTAGCTCATTTTTGTTTAAAGTGCCAATAGATGTCGCATGCTTGTACAGAAGAACAAAACTGCTGCTTAAACTGAACTTAATAGACATAGTTCATTTCTTTGAGATACCTCTTCCTCTTATATTTAGATGTCCTAGTTTGTGAGGCATGGCTGTTGAATTTTATTGTATTTAAAATAGACGTGGATTGAAAAGTGAACATACGGTTAATTTTGAAGAATTAAAAATTCTTTTTAACTATGGAAGTGGTTTCCATAGTACTGTATGGTATGGGGTTGAAAAAGATTTGGAGAATATGGAGAAAAACTTTAACCCTTTTAAGAGTGAGCAAACCAATCAGAGACTATCCAAAATAGGTAGGAGAATAAGTTGGGACGTAAGAGTGATATTTTGTAGTAGTGGTGGGATGCAGTTGGTAATGTGACTCGACTTCTAGGTATCATGTTGCAATACTATTGAAGTATGGAATGATTTCCACCATTGCTTCTTCATCCTTTTGTTTATGTTGATTCTGAATCTTTTCTTCTCTTGCCAGGTTTACCCCAGAAGCTCTAAACTGGCTGTTCATCAAGGGGTTGGTTGGTTGGTTTTTACAAGTTTCTTTGCTGAAGATGACATTGTTGTCACTGGGTAGTGGAGAGGCTCCTCTCCTTGATATCGTGTCATACTCCGGATATGCTTTCACAGGATTGTCCATAGCTCTTCTTGGAACAATTATATGGAGCCATTCTTACTACTTCTTGATGCCATGGACAAGCTTATGCATGGGAATATTCTTAGTGAAGACGATGAAGAGAGTTCTTTTCGCAGAAGTGAGGACTTATGATTCAAGCAGACATCATTACCTCCTCCTCTTCATTGCCCTAGCTCAGTTTCCACTTCTCTTTTGGCTTGGAAAGATAAGTCTCAATTGGTTCTTTTGAAAAAGAATAGTCATGCCCCACCACTAATATGGTTCTGCAGCTGTCTTCTGTGAAGTAATGTAAACAGTTTTGGTGTAGGATTTACACTGACATTGCAATGTAACGTTTACAGCGATTGTTTTCCTTTTGTTGTCTTTACAAGTTCTGTTTCAATTGACTCTAAAAGCTATTCACACATTAAAGATGATTGAGAAGAAGGTGACAATTCCGTAGTAGAAATTTCCAAAAGTTTTATGCAACGCTCTGTAGATTGTATGTTAATTTGAAGACAACCCACATTTCTTTAGTTTTTACTCAAAAAAAAGATGTTTTTACCCACTCAATCAGAGACTCAACCATCTCTGATGAAATATAAATGGTCTCAACTTCATCGAATTATATTGAAATGAATCCACAAAGAAGGTTGACAATTTATCTATTCAGCCTAAGTTCAATTGCTGGCGTAAATAATGTTTGTAGTGTAGGTCCAATTTAACTTGTAATAATAAATTGTTTATTTTAGTTTTCACCTAATTAATTTACTTATTATCAATAATACCTGTAATAATTTTTCATGATGGCATCGAGATTTTCTAATTTCGATAAGGGGTCGTCTAATAGGAGAACAAGTTATCTCGATATTATAGTATGAGGATTAAATAATGACGGGATTATTTAGTAAATATAATTTCATTGGAAGATGTTTGGATCATTGGACTAAAAATAGGATATACGAGGTATAATATAAACATGTATTTAGCGTAGATAAAGTTTTATTTTTATTTTTAACTAGAAATATTTAAAAGACTTTGAGAAAGTGCCTTGGAGAAGAGCATCTTATCATTTTAATGTTATTCCGAGTTTATTATACTACAATGTAGGATAAAATAATATTGACATTGTGGGATTAATTAATTCTAAAATTACTAATTACAAATTTAACAATTCATCCAAATATAAGATAAAATAATCTTGCATTTAATCCCGAAATTATTATACCAAAAGATGTGAGATAATTATAGAGGTGAAACTCTATTCAAAATTAACCAAAAATAAATAAATAAAAACTCTATTCAAAATTACTCACGCGAATATCTATATCTTGGAAAGAAAGAAAAGCACAAACAAAAATCCGAAACCTATTTCGAAACCCCTTCCTCCACTCTCTCTCTTCTCAGTCACAGCTAAAAGTCATGGGTCAGGGAACACCCGGCGGACTTAACCGGCAACAGCCCGGCGACCGGAAGAACGACGGAGACAAGAAGGAGAAGAAGTTCGAACCAGCTGCACCACCGGCACGCGTCGGTCGGAAACAGCGCAAACAGAAAGGTTCCGAAGCAGCAGCTCGACTCCCAACGGTTACGCCGTTAACAAAATGCAAACTCCGTCTCCTAAAGCTCGAGCGAATCAAGGATTACTTGTTAATGGAAGAGGAATTTGTGGCTAATCAGGAACGATTGAAACCTCAGGAAGAGAAAACGGAAGAGGATCGATCTAAAGTTGACGATCTACGTGGATCTCCGATGAGTGTAGGGAATTTGGAGGAACTTATTGATGAGAATCATGCTATTGTTTCGTCGTCGGTCGGACCGGAGTATTATGTTGGAATCTTATCGTTTGTTGATAAGGATCAGCTTGAACCTGGATGTGCTATTTTGATGCATAACAAGGTTTGTATTTTGTTTATTTTGTTGCTTTTTTTGGTAATATGTGATTGCCTCTTAGTTTTTAGGGTTTCATTAGTAGACTGAGGCGTTTGTACCAATTTAGACCTAATACTGAGTAATTTTGTGATTCGGTTAGCTTTAAGTTCAAAAATTTAGGTAGGGTTATGGTTCTATAATTCTATTTGTTAAGTTCTGATATTTAGTTTTTTAGCTTTTAGTAAGTTTGGGATTTGGAATGTGGAAGTAATATGAAAAATTAAGTGACTGGAATTTATGTTTGGTATCACTGTATTGTAGGTGACTGATTAGTCATAATGCTAAAAGAATTCATTTAATCAGATTTTGTTACTTGTAAAGATAACTACGTAAGAGAGCTTCTAAGTTATTTTTATCAACAAGTTAGATGGTCAGTGATTTTGACTAGCTGTAACCTCCTTTATTAGCCAATTTACTCATTGTATTTAGACTCCAAATTTAGTGCCTTCTGTAGTACTTTTTGGGTAATTTATTTTTGTTTTTTTATCTCGTTTGTTAGTTTGTTCAATTTGATAAGAGTTTCTCTGCAGGTTTATCAAAAAAAGCTGATAATTGTTCTCTGCAGATTTCTTCCTTTTATTCCTTTGAAGTAGTAGTAAAGTGAAAGTGTGTTAAGTCTGAGGGTGGGTCATTTTGACAATATATGTTTCCTTATTCAGGTTCTATCGGTTGTTGGGCTTCTACAAGATGACGTTGATCCAATGGTGTCTGTCATGAAGGTTGAGAAAGCTCCCTTGGAATCATATGCTGACATTGGTGGATTAGATGCCCAGATTCAGGAGATTAAAGAAGCGGTTGAGCTTCCTTTGACTCACCCTGAATTATATGAAGACATTGGTATTAAACCTCCTAAAGGGGTCATTCTGTATGGAGAGCCTGGCACAGGCAAAACCTTACTTGCGAAGGTTTGTGAAATTTCTTTTTGTGTATGCTGAGTTTAGAGATTTGGTTGAGCTTCCATTTTCACTTCCCTAGTTGGAATTAACAAGTCTTATAATGTAAGTGGAATTCTTGAAATTTGAAGTATATCTACTTCTTACAAGACTACCTGTGACTTGATGAGGGAAATGTGTAGCGAAGTTCGAATTTAGCAAGGTGGTTGTGGCACTTCACTATTTTGACTTTCGAGTGAAATAGATTCTGATACATTTCAATGTACATGTGCAAACAGTTGTACTCAACTGGTTATTAGGTGTTTTCTTATCTACTTCTGGAATCGAATGTCTCTCTAGTGCAAACAGTTGGAATCAACTTGTTATTGACCCTTTTTCCGTTACTTTTAGAATATGATGTTTCTCTAGCCCATAATATGAAAATACTCAAGCACTTTATTTAACCTTTTTGTTCAGGCAGTTGCAAACTCCACTTCAGCCACTTTCTTACGTGTTGTTGGAAGTGAATTGATCCAGAAGTATTTGGGCGATGGGCCTAAATTGGTCAGGGAACTCTTCAGAGTTGCTGATGATCTCTCACCTTCAATTGTCTTTATTGATGAAATTGATGCAGTCGGTACAAAAAGGTCTATTTCTGGCATCTGTTCTTGAGGTTGGAATTCGTGATGTGTGCTAATTAATGTGTTTGTTTTCAGGTATGATGCACACTCAGGTGGTGAAAGAGAGATTCAGAGGACTATGTTGGAACTGCTGAACCAGTTAGATGGCTTTGATTCCAGAGGAGATGTTAAGGTGATTCTTGCAACAAATAAAATTGAGAGCCTGGATCCCGCCCTTCTTCGGCCTGGTAGGATAGACAGGAAAATTGAGTTCCCTCTTCCAGATATTAAAACAAGGAGGCGTATTTTCCAGGTTTGTGCATTACAGTATTATTGTTTTGTAACCTTTTGACTTATAGAAAAGATTACTATTATTGGGAAACATACTTTGTGTGATGCTTCCTGGATTACGTACCGTTTCGTGAAACATTTGTATGTGGTATGCAGATACACACAGCAAGGATGACTTTAGCTGATGATGTCAACTTGGAAGAATTTGTTATGACCAAGGATGAGTTTTCGGGAGCTGATATCAAGGCAATATGTACTGAAGCTGGATTACTCGCTTTAAGAGAGCGGCGTATGAAGGTGAGACGTAAAATGTTTAATCAGTTCAATTTATATTTCATGATAGGTAGGCATGCTCTAATATATGTCTAAAAAGCACCCCCCCCCTCCC
>AWOL01S0005356.1:42083-76666 GCA_000715115.1 Nicotiana otophora | reverse complement strand
CCCCCCGGGGGGGGGGGGTAGGGGATGGGTTGCATGTTTGATTCAATTTCAGATAACTTCTTTCTTTTGTTGGTATGACATGTCTATTTCGAGGTTTATTCATCATAGACACGTAGTTCTGGGTTAGCAAATCCCACTTGAAATGAAATGCTCTTACTTTATTATTATTTAAAGCTTTGTGGAGTGGAGAGATGGAGTTTGATCTTATTTGCTCCTGAATAAGTGCATCCTCCGTCTTATTATATGGTGTTATGTGCCCGAATATGTGCATTGTCCATCTTATTGTACTCATGCAGTTACAAGAGTTGTGAAGATGGTCTGGAAAGACGAAGTTTATTGGTCAAGGAAATATAGACTGTAGATTGTAATTGATTCTTTAACATGCTCAGGATGTTGAAAAATGGAAGATATATTTGAGTTTCTTTTGCTATATTGTAAATTGGACCATTAATGTTCTTTAGCATATTGATGTTATACTTCGTCAGCTTTGTGCTCTGCATATAAAATCCTTAACCTTAAAAACAAATCTTTGGCATATTGAAAGTTTAGTCTGGAAAAGTAAAAAGATTATGAGGAAGGGAAGATCAAATATCTAATTATAGTTGAATTGTGGTACTGTTCTTTACCAAGGCATAATATATTCAAAAATACATTTTAAATTTCCTGATCCTACTCCTGTTCTGTGGTCTGTGGTGGTCGCCAAAAATATCTGTTGTCTTTTCTCTGAAACTTTGGGGTTGATAGTTTACCTGGCGCTGTAGATTGTTGACACAAATGTATTCTATTTCTACAGGTTACTCATCCAGATTTCAAGAAGGCCAAAGACAAGGTCATGTTCAAGAAGAAAGAGGGAGTGCCAGAAGGACTTTACATGTAATCATAGTGTATTACGTCTGTTCATCTTGTTCATGACTTTGATTACTCTCTTTTCAGTTAAACACTTTAGTTCTCTTTACCTATGTTGTTGCCTTCTGATCTTCTGGCAAAAAACAAAATATTTCATTGAGAACATCTGGTTGGTTATGTCAGCCTCAATTTGCGCTTCATCCGTTTCAACATTAAATTATTGTACTTTTCATCAGCCATTTTCATTGGGTGCTGAATCTGTTTTCGGTATCTAATTGGTTCCGAGTGCTTATAAAATAAGATAGCGTTCTGAACATTCCGAGGGGTATAAGCCAGTGCGCTTGACCATTCCGAGGGCAAAAGATACGTCGATTTGGAAATTGGAAGGCTATTCTTCAGTACTTCCATCTGTTTTTAGAGTTGTCATAATTTTTATTTTGGGTACTTGCAATGTTGGGGGCAAAAGATAGATACGTACATTGCAAAGTGCTTTCAAGGTTCCTTGTTGAGTTGTCTCACAGGATTTGCTATACACAGTTCGACGACCAAAAAGAGATCGGAAAGGGCACTTAATATGTGTTTAAAGGTCCTAAAATAACAATAACCCAATATAATTTCACTAGTGTGGTCTGGGAAGGTAGTGTGTACGCAGACCTTACTCTTACCCTGGGGTAGAGAGACTGTTTCCAATAGACCCTCGGCTCCTTCACTCCAAGAACTTCCACCTTGTTCTACTCCCACCTTGTTCTTGTTGGGAGTGGAGGGTGCTCACCACTAGAGCAACCCACTCTTGTCAAAGGTACTAAAACACTAAGCTAAAATTAAACAGAGTCGCTGATGATATTAGTGGAAATTTTTCACACAGCAGGTGTGGATTCGATTTCCATTCCCATTCCCGCTCCCGTTCTCCTACCTGAATCCCCAATGTAATGCAAGATTCTATAGAAAAAAATTCAATACCGGTATTAATTAGTTTTCGAAGTAATTTCTCCATGATGTATCTTACAGAGATTGTAATATGCAATGCTGCACACGTTAAAGGGAGCCAATTAAGGCTGGGAAATTATTGACTTTCTAATCTAATTTAGATTTTCTAATCAATAAGATGGTAAAAGTGTATTGTTAAAATTTTGGTTTATTTTTTGATACCTCGTATATAGGGCCTTTTTGTCTTTTGCTTAACTTTCTTCTGTATAGAAACTGGCCAGAAAAACTTTAAAAAATGGCACCTCTTCGACAATATATATTCTATGCAGAAATGCATATGTCGATTAAGATTTGACTAGCATTGGACCTAAAATATACATTGAAAAAGGAATAGTGTGAATGTTGCAACCCCTTCATTATGTTACTATAATAACCTAAATTGGCCAACGAAGATCTGATTCAGCTCCTTTTATATAGAATGTATTTTATCATAGCAAGTAAAAAATAAAATTTCCATAGGAGGTCTGTTCAGTTGATTTTCATACTATGAACATAATCTAACATAATATACAGTGTTAAAAGTATTCCAAAAAAGGACCAATTTTTTTTGTATAAATAGACATTCCAAGACATACATGTTTGTACACAGAACGAGACAGACAGACAATACAGTAAAATGGCAAAGGGAAAGGTGAATGCTATTAACACATCTATTTTACTAATTGGATTTTTTTGTTTGGCTATTCTTTTGATTTCAAGTGAAGCAGCAGATGTGGTCTTTATAGGACAATGTTCTCAATTTCCAGATTGTAATGCAGCTTGTATTAAGGAAGGATATCAGAATGGCGTTTGTACTAAGATTGGTGCTGGGATTTTGGGTTGTTATTGTGCTGATCCTTAGTCAAATTACTTTTTAATTACTGCTATTTTATTGGTTCATGAATAATTTGTATTCTCCACAGTTTTTGGGTTGTTCCAAAATTCATATATTCAGTATGATCAATTAATATATACAAAGTCTATATATATCCAATGAGTTCAATCTGTCAATTAATCCTTATCTTCTATGATTAATCCTTATTATGAACGTGGACTATTTCTCCTTTATATATATTTGAAATGCTATAACAAGCAAAATGAATTTTGACAGAATAAATACCAAAAAACGAAAGATAAAGAATGGGGAATATCGAAAAAAACTTACTCACTTATATAGGAGTATGCATTTTACCACTAAGTATGGTTATTTAAAGTATATCTTACTATCTCATCAATTTTCACCTAACAATGATAAATTATTATTTGGTGTAAGTATCGGGTATGAGTAATAACCCGAAAAGAAGAAAGAGATTTGTCAACAGAAAAAAATTGTTCTAAATACTCGATTTATTTATGGTACTATTTATTTGGTTTCTTTTTCCAAAGAAGGGAAAAGAAAAAAGAAAAAAGAAAAAAAAAAAGACGAGAGGCATTAAAGTAGACAGTGATCCGTGTATTGCTCTTGTAAGTTCCTAACAATGGTTAGCTTAAAGGAATTTTTGTCAGCCATGAAAACAGAGAAAATATTGGCAATTTTTCCCTATTTATAACTCTACTAGAAAGTAGACTAGAAAAAGAACAGAAAAACCAAATCAATTTCAAGAAACAAACTCAAAAAATTCAATTAGAGAGATATGGCAAGCATGACGTCTGCTCTTAGTAGAGTTTTTGTTAGTGGAGCATTCAGACCTTTCCAGGTGCTTATTGTCTTTTTTTTTTTTTTGGGTTTTACGTTCCAATATAACTTGAATTTATGATCTATCTATTGGATGTAAATCCATATTAAAGTTTTTGAGAAGGTTGGAATTCGTTACAATCCTTCTCGTGATCATTGTTATTTAGTGCCATACGCGAGATTTTGTGCAAGCAATATCGAATTATTATTAAATTATAACTTGGTCCGAGCGTAAGTTTGCGGAGGTTCTAAAGCTTGTCTTCGTGTTCCAAATATATATAAATATATATATATATATATATATAGTGATATCGATTGTGTAAAAGGTAGCCTTATTTTTAGGCTTTTTTATCTGTGAGCTTTATTGGCATATTTGGAGCCTTTTATGTAATGCCTTGTTGGCCAAATAAATGACCTTGTATTTTGAGAGGATGTTGCCAATTGTTGGCCAAGCATTTCTTTCTTCTCTTCCTATATAATGAGGACTCTCTACTCATTTGAAAATACACCAACAAGACTTGAGTCTTCATTTCTTGTTTCTTCCTTTCTTCCTTTATGAAGAGTGTTTTGTATGAGAGTTAGTGTTGGGAAGCACTTGTGTGAACCCTTTCTTTGGAGTGATCTTGTGAGGTTATTCCCTTAGGGTATTTGGGATTAATTAGAGTATTTACTCTAATTTTGTACTCTTATTGTTATAGTAAATTGTCTTTCTCCGTTTGTGGACGTAGGTCACTTTGACCGAACCACGTTAAATTTGTGTCTTCTTTATCTACTTTAATTGTCGTTGTTATCAACTTCAATTGTCTTTGTTATTGCCATTATACCGTTGTTTGGCTATATTCCGCACTACCCGGGTTCCCGATCCTAACAGATTGGATGACACTCTTGTAAAAAGGTATCTTTGCCACATTATTGGTTGCTTCCACGATTTGAATCAATGACTTATAAGCAGTAGCGAACCCGAGATTTTGTGCAAGCGGGTTCAATCTTAGAAGTATATAACTTTAGTCGTAAAATAGTAGTTGTCAAGTGAGTTCAAATAAAATATTTATACAAAATTTACGCAGTTTTAATCCTAATTTATACATATACACAGTATTATTTTTTGATGAAGCGGCTTCAGTTGAACCCGCTTGCCACCACGTGTGCCCGCCACTGCTTATAAGTCACACGGAGATAACTTTACCGGCTCTGCCACGTTGCTATTAATAATTCATATCGCCATTAATAAGGTATTTCTTTTGTTTAAGCATTAATTAATGTGTAATACATGAATTTGTGCAGCGGACAAGTAATCGTCACCTAGCAACGGCATTTAAAGATGAGGCTCAAAACTCAGTACGAAAGGGTGCAGACGCAATGAAGCAAGGGGCTGATGCCGCCAAGAGAGCCAGTCAAGAAGTTAAAAACGAGACTGCCTCGGCTGCTGACGAGGTAAGATAAATTTATTTGCACACAATCACGGACCCAAAATTTTATATAAGCGGGTTTAGTAAATAAAGATATTAATTGATAATTGGGATATTACACGGCACAACAAGAGAGATTTATGTAACACTTTTTTTCTTTTTGTTTTATAATGCTACCAACAAAATGAAAATTTTATAAAAGTTGAGGTTGATACCTTTTTTATAAAAAAATGTTGGGCAAACAATTTTAAAAATTCAAAACATTAATTTACTTTAACTAAAAATATTTAAATTTGATCTATTTAATCAAATAACTTTACCTCAGAGAATTTAAAGATTTGTTAAAATTAAATAAAGTGTCGGAGAGAATTTACCTAAAATCTTATTTTGATAAAGTTGTATTTTTTTAAAAAAAGAAAGACAACAAGAAAAACAAATACATATAAACTAATAGAAACTAAGTATAATATAAGATGACTTATAAAATAAACTAACAATTATAGTGTAACACAGTAAATAATTTAGCATAAAACTAATTTAAGATTAACTAACAAAAAAATAATATCAGTTGTTTCAATTACATATTTTATCAAAATTTATGTAAGAACTTTCTAGATAATTTTGGTTTCTTGAAGTAATTAAATAGATGATATAATATAATTCTTACTATTTGATTTGAGTAAAAACATCAAATTTAAACTAAAATAGAAAACAAAGATTAGAAAAAGAAACACATGAAGTAGGAGGGAAATAAACTAACGGAGCTTGCGTTAGTATTGATGGTTGTACGTCCACATGTGGAAAATATATGTGACACAAAAAAAAAATCAAGAAGAATCATTTTTACAAGGTTTGAACTTTGTTCAAGTAGGTTCAATAATAGTAATATATCCAAACTTACAGAATATAAAATACTAAAATTTTTCGACGCCGCGGGTTATCCACGTGGGTCCGCCCCTGTTTGCACCCGATGTTTACGTATAATGTCTGTATACAATATATTATCGCTTCATCTCTACTTTTTGTGATGAACTTAAATGTTTTTGCTCGGGTTGTAACATATATTTCTTTATATATTATTCATGTGTAGCAGATAAATTTTACACGATTATTTTTGACCATAAAATTAGAGATTTCATGTCCTCGGAATTGGTTGCTTGGGTTTCTCAGCCAATTATCAATCAATATTTGTCATCAACCAAAACTCTTTATAAATGACTTGTTTGTTTCCATATATAGTCTTTTAACTACTATTATAAAGTATTTTTATAGAAAAAATATATAATGATATAACATAAAAAAATTGATTTCAAAAATAACTTGACTGTTACATTAAAATGTTGATATAAAGGATGTATAACTGTATCTAATCACCTTTAATGCCATTTCTAATGATATGATTGTATAACATGTTATACTATAAGTATTACTTATCGTTTATAAATTATTTCAAGTTATCAATTAATACTTATTTTCGATGTGTGTATGAAAGGCAATACGCAAGACGAAAGTAATGAGAGATAAGGTGGCAGACACAGCACAAGACGTGGCTGGAAAAGCAAAACACACAGCTCAACAAACATGGGATTCAGTTAAGGAAACCACACAAAAAATGAAAGATACAGTGAAGGGAAATGCTGAAAAATCCATAGAGATTATAAAGGAAAATGTTAATAAGAGCATGAACACCAAGAACTGAGTTAAACTCTCACTTTTCAATACAGAGAGAGACATTATCTCTTTCTAATATATTCTTCCTTTTTCTGATGTTTGAAAAAATTAAGATTTGTTTTTTCTTTAATTTTCAGTTAGCTGAAACCGCAGACAGATCAGAGTTTGCGAGTTTGATGTATTTGTGTAGTTGGACATATATGACTCCTCTATGTTGTTTCCTTGAGTATATGGTAAATATAGATTGATTAATTATTGCATTCTGATTCTTTTTTGTATGACTTCTTTTTCTTTTTAACCTATTAGAAAAGAATAACGATATATATATATATATAAACTATTTAACTCAAAATTTCTTATGTTAGCTATATTGATATATTTTTATAGCCGTAAGAATGTAATGATGTGTAAAATTGTGTTCTTCGAAGTACATTATACATTTTGAACTTAAAAAACAAACAGATATTTTGCTGTCCAAAAGAAATTGGAGGTGCGTGCATGGCTGCCACGTGGCAAGAAAAGACTGTATGAGAAAGTCGAAGACGCTCACGCCCAATGAATTTCATATTCTCCTTTAAATCAATTTACTTTACTGAAAATATGAATACAAAGATTTGATTGAAGTATCTTAAAGTGGTTTTAAGGATATGCGAATTAATTTGATACAAAATGATAAATTGGATTAAAATGAATAAATAAAAATACAATAAGTTCAAACCATGCGGGGAGGATGTCTTCATCCTTAGTGAACTATTTGCCTTCGATCCAGGCTCACAATGGTCAATATTAATGAATGAAAGAAAGGCTTAGAATAACAGTGAAAATAATAATATATTGCTTTGGAATGCGTGTTACAATGTGCTTAATGACTTAGCAGACCCCTATTTATATAGTAGGGGAATCCTACTCTAAGTATAACTCTATAAAAAGTAAAAAATCTTTTGTTTAATTAATTGCCGGTTCTACATCGATACGTGCCGAGATCTATACCGTAATATCCGGCCGGTCACGGATATTACGGCCTCCTGTTGGTTGTGCTTGAATTCCCGGCGACGCTCTCCGAAGTCCTTCAGGTTTTAGGTCGATCTCGAATCATGACTCTGATATTATCGAGGGTCGATGGTCGGCCCCTGTACTCTGACTCGAGGATATCCTTGCTTCGATTCCAATTTTTTGCAATCATATCTCGAGCTCGTTTTACCCTGTTGGAGGCCGAAGTGTATCATGAGCCCGATTTTTATCCGTACACAGATAATCCCCTCGTTTCTCGGAAAGTAAGTTGATGAGAAACGACATGAGCGTCCCGATTCCTTCTTCGATACACCGAAACATAAACGACATAAAACCTGTAATGTCTCGTCGGTCATGTCATAATGATATTAAATATATGTCAGCCGCTGGTCGGCTGTCCCTGGAGGCGAAGCGTCACAACACCACTATAAATAACCCCTCTTTCGTTCATTTTTTACTTTACATTAAACCGTCTACCCTCGTACCCTTAGGATTTCACTACTCTCTTTCACATTCTAGCATTTTTACCTCCGGTATTCGATATTCCTTTGAAATCTTTACTCAACATCCACTCAAGCCAACACACCTGAGCCTCCAGTTTTCAACATTTTTCCATCTTCTTCAAGCTTTCTCTTAGAACAATGGCAAAAACCTCAAAATCTGTCCCCCAAAAGGTTACTTCTACCTCCCAAACAACTGCCGGAACTAATGAGACCTTTTCCGATGTGGTCGACCTCGGGAGATCCGCTGCTAACGTGGCCATCGACGAACCGTTTCTCGAACCTCCCTTGAAGATGTTCATTCCCGGGGGTTGTTCGATTTTTGATGACTTCAAGATCGAGAAACCCTCCACGGTGCAGGGTCGATGCGAGGATGCATCGAGGTATATTCGCTCGATCACTGAAGATGATCTCCCCTTAGTCCAAAAGGACTGTAACTGGGCTGAAAAGGATATAGTGGTCCCCGACCCTGAGGTGGCCATTACTACTCACTTTGAGGGATACCTAAGTGTCTACACTTATCCCTTTACGCTGGGCCCAGTAGATCCGGTCATCTTGGACTTCTGCAAGAGGTACGAGGTATGTCTCGACCAAATTCACCCCTCACTGTGGAGGATTGTGATCCTCCTCCGATTTTGTGGATAAAATCGATTCGTGCGCCTTCACCATCGACCATATGCTCCGTTTATACAGTCCCCGAATCTTTCGGGGGGGGGGGGGGGGGGGTTGATAAAGCTTGTTTGCCGAGCTAGAAAAGTCCCATTTTCGAGCATTAACGAGGACCGGGATCGAGGCTGGCATGGTCGTTTTGTCCGTGTGAGGACCTTAGATTTGATCCCGACCGAGTTCAGGACATTCCCCAAGAGGTAGAATGCATCACGTAAGTAAAAACTTTCCTTAGAATGTTGATTCCATGTTCATCCCTCTTTTTCTCATTAGTATCCGTGGTTGTGCAGCTATTGCCCGAGTCCCAAATACTGTTCCTCGACTCAAGAAGTGGATCGAAGGTATCGTCTCACAGATGCCCTACTCCGAGCACTCATGGAGCAAACTCTCGAAGGGCTGTTGGGAGGCTCGTTCCCATGGTAAGATTTTTTCCGAGTAGGTTGTGTTAGGCTTCTTCTCTCAGCATTATGTTCTTATTTTATACTTGCTATAAAGTGGGGGTAGAAATCGTGCCTATAGGGTTAATGCTGTGATGTTGGATGTTATATGTTATAAATAATGCTTCTAAGTGTCTTATTGTGTTCAGTCATTATGTATTAGCAACCATGTCCATATGCTCAATGTTTGGCTCAATTATGTTCCGTTACAAACTATGCCTATAGAAATGGTATGGTCCGATGTGTGTGTGAATTCTTGCTTGCATACGGTTTCGTTCAGATTATAGAAATCATGTTTATAGGATTCAAAAACTGTTCAGATTGTAGCAATCATGTATATAGGATTCAAAACTGTTCAGATTATAGAAATCATGCCTATAGGATTCAAACTGGATCAAGTTATAGAATGCACGCCGGAATCTGTTTAGTTGTCGTTTATGCCCGTTTTCTGTGTTGTTACCTTCAGTAGAAAACATGCCTATAAGATTAAAACAAATAATTCTACGTTTGTTTATGTGACCTGCCACTATTTACTATCGCACAGAACACCTAGATACCATGCTGGTAGGCTTAATTGTATCATGCTAAAATCAGTAGGCAAACTTTGTAGGTCCTAATAATTGCATTAAGAAATTGACTTTGTATACGACTGTCTGCTCGTTCGTCAATATCACATAGATATGCTGCCTGTAGGATTTTGCAATTAACAAAACCTGTTAATGCTAATCAGTTTGGCGTGCATTTGATGTCTAAATGCGGAGGGTAACTTGAGCCCATACTTGTTTCTATTTGAAAGTCCTAACTATATTTTTCTATGTCGCCTAGTTTTCTCCTTTTGAGCAACCTAAGTTAAGTCTAGAACTACCCTGAAATAGAGGTCCAAATGCCTCCTGGACCATAGGCATGGGACAGGTAGTGCACGCATAGGGTACGACTTAGAATCAAATAGAGCGCTTTAGGTAAACAACTTAAAGATAGTAATCGAGTAGCAGGAGATGATAGTCTGTGCCCGCTGAATAATAGGAGTAACACCCCGTCTTGAGGTACTTACGAAGTATTATTTATGTTGTACGGGGTAATCCTTTAGGCTAAAAAACTTAGGACCCCCCATTCCCGTTAAAATAGTACTTTCTTTGTCCAAATTGTTTCTTTTCTCTTAGACTAATTCACATGATTTGAGTTCGTCCGGGACCCACCATTATGGACCTCGAGGAGTGCCTAACACCTTCTCCTCGAGGTAATTTGAGCCCTTACCCGATCTTTGGTGACACACCTTAATCGTTAGGTGGCGACTCTCTCTTTTAATAACTCTTCCTTTTAAAAGAGTTGTCAATGTCGAAACCCGATTTTGCGAGAAAGAGGGGCGCGACAACATGACGACTCTACTGGGGATATCCTTAGGCTCTTACCATAATAAACTTGGTCTGTGTGAATTAGTCTCCCCCGATAAGCGTGTCTTTATTATTTTATGCTCAAATTCACCATTTATTTGCTACATGCACACCCCCTTCCCTATTTTCCCTTTTACATGAATTTACATGCAACTGTTCGTTTAACCTTGTTCGCTAGCTTCAATCTTTATGTCTTTCCCAATCCCTACCTCCTTTACCGCTTTATTATAATTTTCCATTATGCAAATTAACTCATTCTTTGTTTTTCTTTCTTTCATGTCTTTACATTTATTAAATACCGCATTTATCGCTTTCATCATGCAAAATACTTGACAAGGTATTGTTTTATTTTTTGCATAATTACATGCTCTACATCATATTCCACTCGTGTGCAATTAATACCATAGCGGCACTTGATGAGTGTCCGCGCTCTTCCTATATTACCCTTTTTAAATTTGAAAAGGCTTATTCGCGGTAAAACTAGTCGATCAACAGTGCGCTCGACGGTTCCATGCCTTTCCCTCTCAAATTGTCCGCTTGAGGGTACCGGTCTAGACTTCTATAGAAAACCCTACTCTGATGTTAACTGTGCATGCATCATGTCCAAACCTAGCATGAGTTAGAATGTTGTACGCATAATAACTCTCTAAGGAAAGCCTTCTCCAAAGTTCATCGGGATTTCCATAATTCCAACGGGCACGATCATGATATGTGCATTATTTGGAGAAAACGTGCCGATATGCTAATCATTAATGTGTAAGTAGTCAAACCCGGAGGGGGAAAGGGCTAACTTTATTTGTTTTGCAGAAATGAGGCACGAAGTCCCCATGTTCGGCATGGTCCGAAGTATCTCACCTCTATTGCTAGAATGGTGGGAAAATCTCTCGCCAAGCGACAAGAACCATGTGAAAAGAATTCTTGGAAATTTACCTTCTTTGCTGGACATTCAGCCAAACAATGTACTGATCGAGGCCGCTACTATGTTTTGGGATGAAAAAAGGGTTGTTTTCCATTTTGGTAATATAGAGATGACTCCCCTTCTTGAGGAAATATGAGGTTTTACTGGGCTACCCTGGGATAGCCATGGTCTGCTGGTACCGAAAAATCGTACTTCTAGGGGATTTCTGAAACTGATGGGTCTTATAAAGAATGACGAGTTAGTCTGCCTGAATAAGTCCTACATACCTTTTGACTTCCTCTACGAGCGTTATGGGCACAACACATCCTACCGTATCTATCATGATGAGTTTTCCATTACTTCCCGGGGCTGGACTCATCGTCGGGTTTTTGTGTTCATCGTCCATTTTCTGGGTATGATGGTATTTCTAATTCAAGGACACAGGATTCACACTCATTTGGCTATGGTTACCAAGACCTTAATGGAAGGGATTGAGGGACAGACTTACACTATTGCCCTAATGATCGTGGCAGAGATATACGGAGCTTTGGACCGTTGTAAGAAGGGATTCAAACATTTTGAGGGTTGTAATTTGTTACTGCAAATATGGTTGTTGGAGAATCTTCAATGAGGACAGTCCACATAGTCTTTCACCATCCAAAAAGAATGACTTTCATCCCAGACAGGTTTGCGCAACCAGAAAACGCCGTGGATTGGGTACACTTCTTTAGCAATTTGACTGATGACAAGGTCCATTGGATGTTCGAGTGGTTCCCTACTAGCGAGTTCATCATCAGGTCCAAGGGTGTTCCTCACTTAGTGTTGATCGAGTTGAGGGGTATCTATCCTTATGCTCCTATCAATGTCATGAGACAGGCTAGGAGAAAATAAGTCATACCGCGAGTTTCTAAGATAGTTCACTACAAAGCAGACTTTCAGGGTGGTGCCATTCCATTCAAGTGTGAGGCCCAACGCATGTAGCATCTGAAGATTATTGTGAAAAAGGATACCATCGAACCAGATCGGTACCACATCGGTCATGTGTATTTCTACCTATCATGGTTGGATGATGACATAGCAGAAGAAGTCGATCCAGGGATCGAATGAGGAAACGGGGTCATAGATGATGTTGCTGAGGTAAAAGTAAAATACAAGAGGTTGCGCAAGAGAATACTTGAGTCTGAAGCCAGACATTTGGAACAATACAAGATAGACATGGAATCAATCAATGAATAGAGGGAAATTGCTGCAAAATCAACAGAGAGGTTAGAGTACTTAGAGCAGGGTCTGATGGAACTTGAAGGGAAGATGAGGAAAAGGATCGTGGATTGTCAGAATGCAGAGGGCAACGAAGAAGGACACCTAGAAAGGGCATATCTGTTGCTGGACATGTGCGATCTAGGGAATCTGATCAATGGGGCCAAAAAGGCCAAGCTTGGAGAGGGTCCCTCCGGGACCAAATAGAATAGAATTATTGTTTATTTGCTTTTCTAGAGTCGTTTTAGAAATTAATTGTAATAAGGAAAATGCCACTAGAAACTCTTTTAATTATTGTCATTTTAGAGGTTTGATCTATTTATTACATTAATGAAATGAGGCAATTATCAGCATCAAGTTTTTCCAAATCTATGTGTCGCTAGGCCTACCTCAGGTATAATGAGGTCCCCAAAATTAGGACGCGAATTTATAATTCCGCAATACATGTTTAAATACTGCAAATATCCTTCCAAAATCCCCTACTGACTTGTTTACCTTTTTGATTTTCTTTGTTTTGATTATTCCCATCCCTTAAGGTTGGTTCTTGCATACTGACATCATCAACGTATCATACCAGATCCAGAGGCCCTCCACCTCCTCCTCCTCCAAGTGATCCTAAAAGTAAGGGAAAGGCTAAGATGGATGACATGAGTGGTATCAGGAAAGATAACTATGCACATGCGAAAAATGTTGAAACTTCAGATGGTCGGAGTACTCCGGCACAAAATGATTTGGTTCTACGGTTGGAGCAGAAAATACTGGAATTGCAAGGGGAACTTGAGCAGGTCCACAACTTGGCAAACCTCTCCCTCACCTTAAACGTCCCGAATATTAACCAACAGAACGCCCAAAACCAAGCACCTCCTCAAAACGCACCAAACCAATATCCACAAAATCCTCCCGCACTTCATCAATACGCCACACCTCCTCAAAATTCTAACCCTCAACCAGTGCCAACTCCTCCTTAACACCAACATCTTATGACTTAGTATCCACAAACTACTACCTACTATACTCCTCAAAATACACCGCAACATACCCCCGATCCGAGTAACTTAACCAATGATCATCACTACACCCAAATCCTCGGTATCCACCAAAGTAACCCCATATACATAGAAACTCTACCTCACCCCACTCAACAAACCCCATACACACCAGAATCCACCGATAAGGACCTTCTCATCAAGAATATGGCAGAGGAACTTAAGAAGCTCACAAGCCGAGTCCAGGGTGTCGAAGGGGGTAAAGGCATTGAGGGTTTGAACTATGAAGATCTGTGTATTCAGCCAGACGTAGAACTGCTGAAGGGTTACAAACCTCCCAAGTTCGAGATGTTTGACGGAATAGATGACCTGAAGGTGCATTTGAGAACATATTGTGACAAGCTTGTAAGAGTTGGCAGGAATGAAAGAATTCGCATGAAGTTGTTCATGAGAAGCCTCACTGGAGACGCCCTGTCTTAGTACATCAGTCAGAACCCAAAGAAATGGGTTAATTGGGTAGGCATGGCATCAGATTTCATGGATCGGTTCAAGTTTAACACATCCAAAATCTCAAGAAGATGCCAACGGAAACTTTCCGTTAGTATGCTACTCGGTGGAGGTCTGAAGCTGCAAAAGTAAGACCAGCACTGGAAGAAAAAACAGATGAATAAGTTCTTCGCCTTGGCCCAGGATCCACAATACTACAAAAGGTTAATGGTTATCGAGAATCACAAATTCTCTGACATCATCAAATTGGGGGAAAGGATTGAAGAAGGGATCAAGAGTACAATGGTAACTAATTTTGAGGCATTACAGGCTACGAATAAAGCTTTGTAGTCAGGGGGTATATCCAAGAAGAAAGAAGTAGGGGCCGTGATGGTAGCCCAAGGTTCAAAATCTCCTCTTACATACCAAACACCTCCACCCACATATCATCCTTCACCTCCCAGATATCCACAACCCGCCACTGCCTACCATACTTATAACACCCAGCCAGCATACTATCACTCCCTGCCAGCCCGCCAAAACTATCAGAAACCTAGACCAAATTTCGACCGAAGATCGCCCAGACAATACACCCCTATTGCTGAACCTATCGATCAGTTATATGAGAGACTGAAAGCTGCTGAATATGTCACCCCAATTCCCGTTGTTGCCATGGAAAACTCTTCTCAATGGGTCAATCCAAATAAAATATGTGCCTACCACTCCAGCATGAAAGGTCACACCATCGATGAATGTTTCACTTTGAAGGACAAGATACAAACATTAATTGATACCAAGGTCATACAAGCAAATGAGGCTATACCTAACGTCCGCAACAATCCCCTCCCAGATCACAGGGGCGAGGGTGTGAATGTGATAGAAACTAATGAAGAATGGGACCCAGAAGGGTCAATTGGGCTTATTCGAGAAGGGGATGACCCAAAGAAACCTGCGGTCACTCTCACTCCTATTGTGGTACAGATACAACCACCAGTCGAAGTTTAAGTAGCCACACCAACCCCGTTTGAGGTGGAAGTAACAAGAGCTGCACTTGCTCCATTTGAAGTAGAAGTAACCATACCCTTCACTGTGACGGTAGCACCCACACCATCCTTCAAGTCCAATGTCGTACCCTGGGACTATGTTGGAGAAGCCAAGAGGAAAGGAAAAATGGAAGAATCTGGTGCAGCACAAGGGATGACCGGGACTCTTAGAATTTACACACACGAGCATTTGGAGGGAACAAGTAAAGAAGCCGCTTCTAAGTAGCCCATCATTGAAACCGGCCCGGATGATCTTTGGAGAAAGGTGCAAGAAAGGGAGTATTCTGTGGTTGATCATTTGAACAAAACCCCTGCTCAGATATCCATTCTATCACTACTGCACAATTCTGAGGCACACAGGAACGCGTTGATGAAAGAGTTGAATGAGGCTTGTGTATCCAACAACATTACCAGTGGAGAGATGGCCAATATGGTAGGACAAGTGTTGGAAAGACACAAGATCACTTTTCATGAAGACGAGCTACCACCAGAAGGACTAAGTCACAACAAGGCACTGCATATCACAGTGCAATTTGAGGATACGTTCATTGCCAGGGTCTTGATAGATGGAGGTTCCAGCCTCAATATCTGTCCACTGACAACTTTGAAAAGATTGGGTAAAGATTTGCATGAAATACGAGCAGGGACTATGAACGTGAAGGCATTTGATGGGTCTCAAAGGGCTATAATTGGGGAAACCAACCTCAGCCTACAGATGGGCCCAACCTGATTTGATGTTGAGTTTCAAGTGTTGGACATATCTGCTACCTACAACCTATTGTTGGGATGACCTTGGATACATATCGCTGGGGCCGTAGCTTCTACTCTACATCAGGTCGTGAATTTTGAGTGGAACCATCAGGAAGTGATCATCCATGGGGACGAAAATAATCCTATTTACACCAGTCAAACTGTTCTGGTCATCGAGAATAGAAGGAAGTTGGGTGGAGAAACATACCATCGCATCGAGCGCGTCAACGCAATTGAAAAGGACAAATGGTGGAGCAGTAAGATAGAAGGCATATTGGCATGGACAGGGTATGAGCATGGCAAAGGTCTTGGCAAGAATCTCCAGGGGATCACCAAACCAATACAGCTAAAGCGTCACGGCACAACGTTTCGGCTTGGGTATGAATACACCTGGCACGAGTATCAGAATTGGTCGCCACCATGGCATAGTTCTTATTACCCTCTAGAGAAACCAGTACCACATTTGAGCCAGTCATTTCACCAAGCTAACATGATGTGGGAGTCCGAAGAAGATGAAGTTCTAGCTGGTATAAGGAATCTGTTTTTGGATGATGGAGACATGGATTACAATGCGATAGTTGAGGAGGAAGAGGAGGAAGGACTCATTATTCAGACCTTGGAGAAGGGAGCTGTTCTCAAGAACTGGACTGCTGCACCATCAAGGGCCCATCGAGTTCCTGGGTAGCCTGGCAATTAGCATCATTTATTTTTAAAAGCAATTTTTATGAGCATTTAAGATGTTTTCAGCATTTTGTTTTAAGCATGTTTTGTTTTGAAATAATTGCTTGGGTCATCGAGCCGCACCTGGTTGACTTTTTCAAGATTTATCTAAATGCATTGATGTTTTAGTATTTATTATTATTCTTTACGTTTTTTTTCTACAACATTATTATTACCTACCCCGATGAACTTACGACTATGACATGTAATGAGACGACGCAACATAAGGATAATGACTTAGAGGATCTGAAAGAGGATATAATACCCGAGCAAATTGTCAGAGAAGTGGAAAACTTTAAAAACAAGCCTAAGTCCAATTCGGATGAGACTGAAATAGTTAATCTAGGAGATTCCGAAACAGTCAAGAAAATACGTGTAAGCATTCACCTGTCACCATCAGAGAAAGAAGAATACATTCGTTTCCTGAAGGAACATGAGGATATCTTTGCATGGTCCTATGATGATATGACCGGTTTGAGCACGTCTATAGTGGCTCATAAACTACCTTCCAACCCAATGTGTACGCCAGTAAAGCAGAAGCTCAGAAAGTTCAAGCGAGATATGAGTTTGAAATTAAAGAAGAAGTCACCAAACAGATCAAAGCTAAGGTTCTCAGAGTGGTTGAATATCCAACTTGGTTGGCTAACATCGTGCCAGTTCCGAAGAAGGATGGGAAAGTTAGAGTATGCGTCGATTATCGGGCACCTAAACAGAGCAAGTCCCAAAGCTGATTTCCCGTTACCCAACATACACATACTGATCGACAATTGTGCCAAGCATGAACTCCAATCCTTTGTGGATTGCTTCGCGGGATATCATCAGATCTGGATGGATGAAGAGGATGTCGAAAAGACGACTTTTATCACACCATATGGGGTGTACTACTATAAAATGATGTCGTTCGGTCTGTAGAATGCTGGTGCCACTTATATGAGGTCCATGACAACTATTATCCATGACATGATACACAAGGAGATAGAGGCATATGTGGATGACGTCAGTATCAAATCAAAGAAGAGTACAAATCACATAGCAGACTTGAAGAAATTTTTTGATCGGCTTCGGAGGTACAATTTGAAATTGAATCCCGCAAAATGTGCCTTCGGGGTCCCCGCAGGAAAGTTATTAGGGTTCATAGTCAGCCGCCGAGGAATTGAGCTAGACCCATCAAAGGTCAAGACTATCCAAGATTTGCCGCCTCCAAAGAACAAGAAAGACATGATGAGCTTCTTGGGACATCTTAATTACATCTGCCACTTCACAGCACAATGAACCGTGATCTGTGAGCCGATTTTCAAAATGTTAAAGAAGGATGCCGCAACCAATTGGACTGAAGACTGCCAAAAAGCTTTTGATAGAATTAAAGAATATTTGTCCACACCGCCAGTCCCGGTCCCGCCAGAACCTGGTAGACCACTGCTACTCTATCTCTCTGTATTAGATGGGGATTTCGGTTGTGTCTTGGGACAACACGACGAGACGTGAAGGAAAGAACATGCCATATACTATTTGAGTAAGAAGTTCACACCCTACGAAGTATGGTATTCTTTGCTGCAATGCACCTGCTGTGCTTTGACCTGGATAGCCTAGAAACTGAGGCACTACTTCTGTTCCTATACCACATATCTCATATCAAGGATGGACCCTTTGAAGTACATCTTCCAGAAACCCATGCTTACAGGGAAGCTGGAAAAATGACAGATATTGTTGAGTGAATTCGACATTGTCTATGTGACTCAGAAGGCGGTTAAGGGACAAACATTGGCGGATCATCTTGCGGAAAATCCTGTAGGAGGAGAATACGAACCACTAAAAACATATTTTCCTGATGAAGAAGGATCATTCGTAGGAGAAGATATCGCCAAATCTTACGACGGGTGGAGAATATTTTTTGATGGAGTGGGTATTGGAGCCGTTTTGTTGTCATAAATAGGTCAACATTATCCGGTATCCGCAAAACTCAGATTTTTGTGCACCAATAATATGGCGAAATATGAGGCTTGCATATTGGGGCTCAATTTGGTTGTTGACATAAATATCCAGGAATTACTGGTAATTGGCGATTCAGATCTGTTGGTACATCAGGTGCATGGAGAATGGGATACAAAGAATACCAAGATATTACCATATCTATATCATGTGCAAGAGATGATGAAGAGGTTCACGAAGATAGAGTTTAGACATATCCCGAGAATCCAGAATGAGTTCGCAGACGCATTGGCCATTTTTTCCTCCATGATACAACACCTGGACAAGAACTTCATCGATCCCATTCCGGTAATAATCCATAATTAGCCGGCTTACTGTGCTCATGTTGAAGAAGAAATAGATGGGAATCCATGGTTCCATGATATAAGGGAATATTTGACAAAAAGAGAATATCCAGAGCACGCAATCCACACCTAGAAACGCACACTTCGGAGGTTGTCTAACCATTTCTTCCAGAGTGGAAGAATTCTATATAGAAGAACTCCAGATCTAGGGCTATTACGGTGTGTTGACGCCAAAGAAGCCTCCAAACTACTTGAAGAGATACACACCAGAACCTGCGGCCCACATATGAATGGTTTCATCCTAGCCAAGAAGATACTCAGAGCTGGATACTTTTGGATGACTATGGAAACAGACTACATCCGGTATTTCCAGAAATGTCATCAGTGCCAGATACACGCAGATATGATACGAGTACCTCCAAATGAACTTAATGCAACCAGCGCACCTTAGCCTTTTGCTGCTTGGGGAATGGATGTCATTGGACCAATCGAGCCCACCGCTTCAAACGGGCACAGGTTCATTCTAGTGGCCATCGACTATTTCACAAAGTGGGTTGAACCTGCATCTTACAAAGTTGTAACCTAGAAAGTCGTCGCAGATTTTGTCAGGAACTGTATTATTTGTCGATTCAGGGTTCCAGAGTCCATCTTCACCGATAACGCCGCCAATCTCAATAGTGACCTAATGAAAGCTATGTGCGAGACCTTCAAAATCAAGCACAAGAATTCCACATCATACATGCCTCTAATGAATGGAGCTGTGGAGGCCGCAAACAAGAATATCAAGAAAATATTGAGGAAGATGGTAGACAACCACAAGCAATGACACGAAAGGTTACCATTTTCCTTATTGAGTTGCCGGACCACAGTCAGCATGTCAACCGGGGCAACTTCTTACCTATTGGTCTACGGTACTGAAACCGTCATTCCCGCCGAGGTAGAAATTCCCTCCCTAAGAATTATACAGGAAGCTAAACTCAGTGATGCAGAGTGGGTAAGAAGTCGCTATGAACAATTAGCTCTCATTGACGGGAAAAGAATGAATGCAATGTGTCATGGTCAACGTTATCAGAACAGAATGTCCAGAGCTTTCAACAAAAGGGTTAAACCTAGACAGTTCGCACCGGGGCAGCTAGTGTTGAAACGAATCTTTCCACATCAAGATGAAGCCAAAGGAAAATTCTCACGCAACTGGCAAGGACCTTATATGGTTCACAGGGTACTAACAGGTGGAGCACTTATACTCGCAGAAATGGATGGAGAAATTTGGCCAAAGCCTATCAATTCAGATGCAATCAAAAGATAATATGTTTAAACTGTTTGCATTTCTTCTTATGATGTAACTGAACTACGCTTGACCTTATTCCCGTTTAAGAGGGGATACGTAGGCAGCCCTGTGGGTTCGGTCACAATTCAATAAAATTTTCATTTTTCCCATAATCGAAAACTAGGGCAGAAGTTTGAGGAGGACCCTCAAAGTTTCGGGGCAAGCTCAGCCAACGGCACCATATGCGAAATAGCCAGAAATTTGTCTAGATAACTGGGGCAGAAGTTTGAGGAGGACCCTCAAAATTCTATGGCAAGAAGGTCGCAATGTCTCTGATAGTGTCACAGTTACTGGTTCATCTAATCAATTTTTAAATTGCACATTACTATGTTTTGAATAACTATGCATGCATATTTTTCGAAAACTTTATTTTTAGCCAGATGCTACCCATGGTAACTTGAACAGGATTCCAACATGGAGCCGAGCAGACAAAGGCACAAACCAACCTCCCTCGCAAAACTCACGATTTTCCTTAAAATGCAGGAACAATAGATAGTCGCCAGTACGTGCACACATTAGAATCACTGTCTTCATGACAACAAAGCTACTGAACTCATCCACAGCTAAGAAATACTCCGCTATCACTTATTATTTATTCACTACATGAGACTAAGCGTTGTCTCAAATCTTGCATGAGTCTAAGCTCTACCTCCTTAATTGCATAAGGCTAAGCTCTGCCTTACTATTGTATGAGACTAAGCATTGTCTCAAATCTTGCATGAGGCTAAGCACTGACTCCTCAATTGCATAAGGCTAAGCTCTACCTTCCCATTGCATGAGACTAAGCATTGTCTCAAATCTTGCATAAGGCTAAGCCATGTCTCCTCAATTGCATAAGGCTAAGCTCTGCCTTCCCATTGCATGAGACTAAGCATTGTCTCAAATCTTGCATGAGGCTAAGCCCTGCCTCCTCAATTGCATAAGGCTAAGCTCTGCCTTCCCATTGCATGGGACTAAGCATTGTCTCAAATCTTGCATGAGGCAAAGCCCTGCCTCCTTAATTGCATAAGGCTAAGCTCTGTCTTCCCATTGCATGAGACTAAGCATTGTCTCAAATCTTACATGAGGCTAAGCCCTTCCTTCTTAGCTGCATAAGGCTAAGCTCTGCCTTTCCTTGCATGAGACTAAGCATTGTCTCAAATTTTGCACGAGGCTAAGCCTTGCCTCCTCAATTGCATAAGGCTAAGTTCTACCTTCCCATTGCATGAGACTAAGCATTGTCTCACATATTGCATGAGGCTAAGACCTGCCTCCTCAACTGCATAAGACTAAGCATTGCCTTCCCCTTGTATGAGACCAAGCACTGTCTCCATCTTGCATGAGGCTAAGCCCTGCCTCCTCAACTGCACAAAGCTAAGCATTGCCTTCTCATTGTGTGAGACTAAGCATTGTCTCTCCTTGCATAACCACAAATGTTGCTCTGCTCCAAACCTTCCATTATTCTCTTCTCTCGGGACTAAGCTCTGCTCCCGACTCTACACAGGACTAAGCTTTGTCTTGTTTTATCTCAAGTATCATATCTATGCATCTCATGTGCTGATACATAGCTAATTTGTCGGAAGACGTCATAGTCCGAAGGCATCATCCTCATAGCTAGGAGACACCATGCCATGGCATGAGGATCTCTTAATATTGCACATCATTATTCAAAGGCATCATGGTTCAGAGGCACCATCTTCATAGCCCGAGAATATCATTTCATAGCCTGCGAATCCATTCATGGCCCGGGACATCATGGTCTAAGGACGTCATCCTCACCGTCCAAAGACGATCTCCATGGTCCAAAGGAAATTTGCATAATGTTTAAATTTATGCGATAATCTGTATGCATGCATTGTATTCTGTGTTTGCATGTAATCCGGGAAGTAACCATTCTCATAACGGGAGCAATCTTTGCTACAGTTTCCATTCAACGTTCATATCCTTCAATTATATCAAACGCAACCGACCACCGTCTGTTACTTATTCTCACCTGATGCCGACTCAAATATCTGTAGCCATCCTCAACCTATCATATCCAGAATATTCAGTCCGTTCTTACAACAATTCCATCGGTTTATTCCACCGTCGGATCCAGAACTACACATGGCCTGCTTCCTGTATAACCAGGGATATGTAGGCAGCTCAGAGACCAGGGTGCGGCCTATAACTTTTTCAAAAAACCTCATTCGGTCAAAATTGGTCATTATTTCTTCACCCGACAACTCTTTCATCCTTCCCGGGTAAAGAGGGGCAGCTGTTGATACCCAATGTTTCCCTGATATATATATATATATATACACACACACTAATACTATCAAAATATTGAATATGCATCATCATTTGATTTGCAAGCATATACAAGTATTTTCATAATTTTCCATAATTTTTAAAGGCTTTAAATCAATTTATTTCCACATGTTTATTATATAAATACCCATTAATTACCTTACAAATAATTTTTATGATGCTTTTATCATCTAAACTCATAATTTACACCCATATTAGGTTTTAAATATTTTTAGTACATTTGTTATAATTACGTTTACATTTTAAAGGATAAAATTGCATATTTTTGCAATAATAGCCTATATGTACTTATAATTACTTTATTTATGAAACAATAACCTTTTTATATTTTTATAATGTTGAATATTTGTTTTAAATCATTTTATTGCATAAATTATATTTTTATTATTTATCTATTATTTTTACAAATTATTTTATTGGTTCAATTTGGGTATTTAAAATCTAGTCCCAATTTTAATTGATTTCGGACCTAATACTAACCAAACCAACCCAATTCACCAAAGCCCAATACTCCTAACCCAATTAACCTTACCCATTCATTAAAACCCGACCCTAGTCCATTTAAATCTCGGCCGTTGATCAAAGATGATCAACGACCCATAAATAACCACCCCATTTCCTTATATCTCCCTCCTCTCTACCCTAACCCTCATTTCCCTAAACCCACCGCCCTTATTTCCCCTCTACTGTTGAACCCTAATTCCGCCGCCTCACCCAAATCCCCCCAAATCCCGTTCCTAATGGGATTCTTTCCCTATTCCCTTGCCATTTCGGTGTTTTTCCCTTATTTGGTGCTATGTTACAGAGTGACTTAGGTACTTGCCTAAACATGAAAAGTACCCCACTTTGATTCTGTCCAAATCTATGATTGTCTCTTGAATCTGGACAACCTTGAGTCCAAGCAAGTTATTTTGTAACGATTCTCTCATATCTCATTGATTCGCATTAAACCCTAAAGGTTAGGGTCCAGATTTTTCTTTGATTCGAACCTAAACTGGTTCAAACTCTGATTTCTAGCATTTTTCCATCTATATTCATTCTATTACTTGTGAATCTGCTTATTTTTTTCGATTCCCTTCACTTACCTAGTTTAGCATTTCACACCCTTTTACTTGAACCAAATCTGGTTCGATTCTAGGTTTTCTTTTGAATAATTTCTTACCTATGTTTAGTTTTATGTTAATATGTGATTCTTTGTCTTATTTTCTGCCGATTTTGTGGTTTACCTACAATTAGGGTTTCAGACCCTTTATACTTGAACCAAATCTGGTTCGATTATGTGCTTCTTTTGAACAATTTCATGTCTATGTTCATTATATGCATTGTGTGATTCTTTGCCTTATTTTTCTACCGATTTTGTGTATTTTTACCTAAAATTTAGGCTTCAATTTTACTGATTTAACTACTTGCCTTTAGTATTTAAATTAGCTATTTCTATGCTCTAATCTCTGTACTATTTAAACCCTTCCCCACTCCCCTTTAAAGGGGGAGGAGAAAAAAAAAACTTTGAAAGATCCTTTCACTACTATAAACAAAAGATGTATACTCCTATTCTCTTGAGTAATTTTACTCTGTGCTTTGATTCCTGGCCGGCTGAAAGCCAAGGCCAGAAATTTCTAAGTTCTGCTTCTGTTTGGTGATATTTGCTACATTGTTGGATTCCTTTCTTCCATGTTTCATCTTAACTGGTGAGTTATTGAATTCTCTGCCATTTCATTATGATTATTTTCTCAATGTGTTACTGCAATTAGACCATGTTGTCCTAAATGTTATTACTTGTAGTTGAGACATGTTTGAACTTAGTTTAAGCTGATTAATGAAATCTGCCTAATTCTGTGTTATTGAGGACTATCTTTTAGAGTTAAACATGTTTTCATACCTCTTTAGCCATGTATAGATGTGTGCCTTAACAAATTTATAATATTTGTTTGTTGAACTTGTTACGGCCTGTTTAGTTTTATTCTCACTATGTTATGATACCTCTACTAGATTGTCTTAATCAGTTCCTACTACTAATCAATGTATTTTCTTTCTATGATTTAGCTTGATCTGAAGTCTCTGTTATCCCTGTGAACATGTTTATGAACCGGCCTTATTAGCATGTGACTTTGTTAATTCTTAAAAACTTGACTAAGTTTGCCTAAGTTCAAGCATGTCTACCATTTGTTTGTATATGCTCAATATGTGACTCTGTCCTAAAGTGGATTCCCTAATTCATTCTACTCCCCTGATCCTTCTGAATTCCTACTCCTAGCTGGCTAAAAGCCAAAGCTATTTAGGTTCTGTCCTCTGACCTCCCTAGTGTGAGCACTGCTCAAGGTTCATGTGAGACACTTGTGAACTCTGACACACTAGGACCTGGTCCCTAGTCTTTCTTTGAACTGTTTCTGATCAATCTCTATAGTGTGAGCACTGCCCTGGGTTCCTGAAGCCCTTGGAAACTCTGACACACTAGAGATTTGGGTTCTGTATGCTTATCCTTGAAATATGGGTGAATCCTTCACTGCTGGTTATTGTGTATCTATGAACATGGGCTTTTGGAACTACTGTGAGTTGAAGGCCTGGCCTATCCAGGTGTATTTGGGCCTGCTGTAGGCTCCCTATTGTTTTACTTACCTTGTAATTCATTCATTAAATTCTGGTCTGTAATAATTATTTGTAATAACAATTATGGGGTATTAGTAAAAATAGGAAAGGGTTCTTATTTTATACTTGTTATAAAGTGGGGGTAGAAATCCTGCCTATAGGGTTAATGCTATGATGTTGGATGTTATATGTTAGAAATAATGCTTCTAAGTATCTTATTGTGTTCAGTCATTATGTGTTAGCAACCATGTCCATAAGCTCAATGTTTGGCTCAATTATGTTCCGTTTATAAAGCATGCCTATAGAAATGGTATGGTCCGATGTGTGTGTGAATTCCTGCTTGCATACTGTTTCGTTCAGATTATAGAAATCATATCTATAGGATTCAAAAAATGTTCAGATTGTAGAAATCATGTCTATAGGATTCAAAACTGTTCAGATTATAGAAATCATGCCTATAGGATTCAAACTGGATCAAGTTATAGAATGCACGCCTGAATCTGTTTAATAGTTGTTTATGCCCATTTTCTGTGCTGTTACTTTCATTAGAAAACATGCTTATAATATTAAAACAAATAATTCTAGGTTTGTTTCTGTGACCTGCCACTATTTACTATCGCACAAAACACCTAGATACCATGCTGGTAGGCCTAATTGTATCATGTTAAAATCAGTAGGCAAACTTTGTAGGTCCTAATAATCGCATTAAGAAATTGACTTTGTATACGACTGTCTGCCCGTTCGTCAATATCACATAGATATCCTGCCTGTAGGATTTTGCAATTAATAAAACCTGTTAATGTTAATCAGTTTGGCGTGCATTTGATGTCTAAATGCAGAGGGTAACTTGAGCCCATACTTGTTTCTATTTGAAAGTCCTAACTGTTTTTTTGTATGTCTCCTAGTTTTCTCCTTTTGAGCAACCTAAGTTAAGGTCTAGAACTACCCTGAAATAGAGGTCCAAATTCCTCATGGACCATAAGCATGGGACGGGTAGTGCACGCATAGGGTATGGCTTAGAATCAAATAGAGCGCTTTAGGTAAACAACTTAAAGATAGTAATCGAGTAGCAGGAGATAATAGTCTGTGCCCGCTGAATAATATGAGTAACACCCCGTCTTGAGAAAGTTACGAAGTATTATTTATGTTGCACGAGGTGATCCTTTAGGCTAAAAAACATAGGACCCCCCATTCATGTTAAAATAGTTCTTTGTTTGTCCAAATTGTTTCTTTTCTCTTAGACTAATTCACATAATTTGAGTTCGGTCGGGACCCACCATTGTGGACCTCGAGAAGTGCCTAACACCTTCTCCTCGAGGTAATATGAGCCCTTACCCGATCTTTGTTGACGCAAACTAGTAAACCTGAGTCATTTGCAAATAAGTGCCCTAACGCACCTTAATCCGTTAGGTGGTGACTCTCTCTTTTAATAACCCTTCCTTTTAAAAGAGTTGTCAATGTCGAAACCCGATTTCACGATAAATAGAGGCGCGACACCCAGTCCTCGTCGATGCTTGAAAATGGAGCTTTGCTGGCCCGACGAATAAGCTTTATCAGTCCCCCCTCCCCCCCGAAATATTTGGGGACTGTATAAACGGAGCATATGGTCGATGGTGAAGGTGCACGAATCGATTTTATCCACAAAAATCGGAGGAGGATCATAATCCTCCACAGTGAGGGTTGAGTTTGGCCGAGACATACCTCGTACCTCTTGTAGAAGTCCAAGATGACCGGATCCACTGGGCCCAGCATAAAGGGATAAGTGTAGACACTTAGGTATCCCTCAACGTGAGTAGTAATGGTCGTCTCAGGGTCGGGTACCACTATGTCCTTTTCAGCCCAGTTAGGGTCCTTTTGGACTAAGGGGAGATCGTCTTCGGTGATCGAGCAAATATACCTAGATGCATCCTCGCATCGACCCTGCATTGTGGAGGGTTTCTCAATCTTGAAGTCATCAAAAAACGAACAACCCCCGGGAATGAACATCTTCAAGGGAGGTTCGGGAGACGGTTCGTCGATGGCCGCGTTAGCATCGGATCTCCCAAGGTCGACCACATCAGAAGTGGTCTCATTGGTTCCGGAAGTTGTTTGGGAGGTAGAAGTAACTTTTTGGGAGATAGATTTTGAGGTTTTTGCCATTGTTCTAAGAGAAAGCTTGAACAAGATGGAAAAGGGTTGAAAACTGGAGGCTCAGATGTGTTGGCTTGAGTGGATGTTAAGTAAAGATTTCAAAGGAATCTCGAATACCGGAGGTAAAGATGCTAGAATATGAAAGAGAGTAGTGAAATCCTGAGGGTACGAGGGTAGACGGTTTAATGAAAAGTAAAAAATAAACGAAAGAGGGGTTATTTATAGTGGTGTTGTGATGCTTCGCCTCTAGGGGCAGCCGACAGGCGGCTGACATACATTTAATGCCATTATAACATGACTGACGAGACATTACGGGTTTTAGGTCATTTATGTTTCGGTGTATCGAAGAAGGAATCGGGATGCTCATGTCGCTTCTCATCAACTTACTTTCCGAGAAACGAGGGGACTATCTGTGTACGGGTAAAAACTGGGCTCATGATACACTTCGGCCTCCAACAGAGTAAAACGAGCTCGAGATATAATTGTGAAAGATCGAAATCGAAGCAAGGATATCCTTGAGTCAGAGTACGGGGCCCGACCATCGACCCTCGATAATATCAGAGTCATGATTCGAGATCGACCTAAAACCTGAAGGACTTCAGAGAGCGTTGCTAGGCAATCAAGCACGGCCAACAAGATGCCGTAATATCTGTGACCGGCCGAATATCATGGCGTGGATCTCGGCACGTATCGATGTAGAACCGGAAATCAATTAAACAAAAGATTTTGTTTTACCTTTTATAGAGTTATACTTAGAGTAAGATTTCCCTACTATATAAAGAAGGGTCTGACAAGTTATTAAGCATGTTGTAACACGCATTCCAATGCAATACACTATTATTTTCACTATTATTGTAAACTTTTCTTTCATTCATCAATATTGACCATTATGATACCGGATCGAGGGTAAATAGTTCACTAAGGTTGAAGACATCCTCCGTGTGTGGTTTGAACTTACTGTATTTCTATTTGTTCGTTTTAATCCAATTTATCGTTTTGTATCAAATTAATCCGCGTATCCTTAAAACTACTTATAAATTTAATTGTTATCCGATTTTGAGGGTAAATAGTTTGGCGCCTACCGTGGGGCTAAGGATAATAGTGGCAATTTGATACAAATTTCTATAACACATCCTACTTCACACTTGTTCTTTGAAGTGTCTTTGATTTCAGGTCTGCGTTTAAAATGTCAAACTCCCAATATGTCCCTCTAAATACGGATGCTGAGTCTGGAAACCATGGTGAGAACAATAATATAGAGCCCGGTAACGAGGTGTCCCCCGCCGATCTCAATAGAATTCCGGTCGCGGACCCGATTGACGCCAGCTCACATGTGGCCATCAACACGAATTTGCCCACCGATCCTAAGAACAATGTCCACGGGGGAGTCTAGTCGGTAGCCTAAAATGCTCGTGACGGAGAAGGAGATGGGATCAACTTAAGGGTGATCATCGAAATGCTGCAGGCTCAGCAAGCAGCGATAGCCCAACTGTAGAACCAAAGCCGCGTTCCCAGTAGAGTTGAGCCCGAATCATCCCGGGGAAACACTAGCATAAGTGAACCAGCCGTAGATAGGCCAAATGAAGTTAAACCAAGGACCAACCTTGAGATAATAAAGATGATCGAGGAATTGAAAAAGCGGGTGGAAATGAGAGAAAAGAAAATTGAAGCCAACGACAAGAAGGTGGGGACTTACAACTCCAGGGTCGACCAAATCCCTGGAGCTCCGCCAGTATTGAAAGTCCTAGACTCTAAAAAGTTTGTTCAAAAACCTTTCCCTCCGAGCGCAGCCCCGAAGGCGATCCCTAAAAAGTTCTGCATGCCTGAAATTCCTAAGTACAACGGGACAACTGAACCAAATGAACACGTGTGCCATCAAGGGGAACGAACTAGAAGATGATGAGATCGAATCTGTCTTGCTGAAAAGTTAAGGGAGACCTTGTAAAAAGGAGCAATGATATGAAATCACAACTTACCCCCTAATTCTATTGACTCATTTGCCATGCTTGCAGATGCCTTTATAAAAGCATACGCCAGAGCCATCAAGGTCGAGATCAGGAAATCGAACCTTTTCAAGGTAAAGCAAAGAGATAACGAGATGCTCGAGGAGTTTGTGTCAAGATTTCAAATGGAACGGATGGATGTGCTGCCGGTGGCAGACGATTGGGCCGTTTGGGCCTTCACCCAAGGACTCAATACTCGAAGCTCGTTAGGTTCGCAGTAGTTGAAGTAAAATCTGGTAGAATATTAGGCCGTAACTTGGGCTGATGTGCCTAACCGATATTCGTAACAAATTAGAGTCGAAGATGATCAGCTTGGGGCCCCTTCCCGCCGTAACTTGGGACGATGTGCCTAACCGATCTAGTGACAGACCCAAAAGAAACATTGATCGTGAACCAAGGTCACATAGGGATGGTGATCGTAGGGGTAACGGATCGGGATGAAACCATGTGAGAAATAAAAGGAGAAGCAATCGGAGTCAAAATAACCGGGGACTCATGAGCAAAAACGGTTTTGACAGGCCCATCACGCCTAAGGATGTGCCAAGGTTATCGGATTACAACTTCAACGTCGATGTTGCTGCAATCGTATCCGCCATCAGATGCATCAGAGACACCAAGTGGCCTCGACCTCTACATTCCGATCTAGCCCAAAGGGATCCCAACTTAATATGCAAGTATCATGGTTATAATCTCATATTTTAGTCGATTATTACATTCCAATTTACTGCACTTTAGTTGAGTTTGAGCTTTAATCGCTAGTGTTTTGCACTAATTGTTATTTTATGCCTTGTAGGAGTGATTCCGAGCTATGTAGATGTTAAGGAATAAATTAAAGTGATTTGGAGTTTTGAAGTCTGAGTAAATGCCAAATATATTAACCCGGGATTGTGTTCGGAGATCAACGGATGATAGTTAAGAACGAATGAAGAATCGAGCAGGCATATTGTGCAGTGTCTAGTAAAATGCACATAACCTTTCGCTCGGAACTCCATTTGGGCTCACAATATATTGTTGAAACGATAATTCAAAGGGCTACAAATTTAATGTTTTACGTTTTTCAGATTCCTAATAGAACATGGTGACATGTGTATGGAAAGTGCGCAGACGCGCACTCAATGTGCATATAGGGCAGAACAGTGTGAAAAGTGCGCGGGCACACTTCCAGGTGTGCGGCCGCGCACATCCAACTCCAGAAAAGTGTCCTTTTTCGCGTAGGAGAAGGTGTATTTGCTTGGGCCCAACCCTACTTGGTATATATACATAGAAAAACGGTATTTTGAGGACTTTTGACATAATTTAGACCTAAGGAAGCTAAGGAGAAGAATGAGAAGCAAGAGCACAAGGATTTCACCATTCATCCTCACTCAAGACAAGGGTTTGGATTTTTTATGTTTTCCTTTGACTTAAACTTAATTGTGATGAATTTATCCATATCCATGGAGTAATTCTTCCTTAGGGATTGATGGATTTGGTGTTTTAAGAATTGTTTGTGGATATTAACTCTAGTTTTATGTATTGAATCGTTTTGGGTATTTTTATTGTTGCATATATATTAGCTTGTTTATGTAATCGAAAGAGGCATAATTTGTGATGTTCTGTATTATCTTATTGGTTGAATTCATTGATTCTTGTTATTAATCAAAAGAGGCTAGTTGAATTAATGTTTAGACCTAGTTAGGAGGATAATCGAAAGAGGTTCTCCTAAGGATCAATCCACTACCACTTCTTCCATATATTCACCAAGCTTAACTTAGTTCATATCGTAAGGTTGATACTTAATCGAGAGAGGAGTTTCTACTGAATGTTTGAACATAAACCAAGTGAATTCGAGAGACTCACTTAACAATTAGAAGTGAATTATCTAGAGTTAAATCCCAAACATGCATCTTTCACCTATCTTCTCCCATTGATATATTCCTTTGCTTACTACTTGTGTTGTTTGTCACTAGTCAATAGTTTAGAATCTTAGTTAATTTAAGTTTTAATCATATAAACCTCAATTGTTGATCATATTGCAAAGCAATTAAAACTAGAATCTATGAAAGCACTGTTTAAATCCAATCCATGTGGATACGATATTTTCTATACTATATTCGACTAGCGAGCATAATTTTGTGTTGTGTTTTTAGCTCGTCAAATGTTGGCGCCGTTGCCGGGGATTGGCAATCAACAATATTTGAAATAGTTTGTAGTGCTAATTCAGGAATTAGGTTTTAGTTTTTCTTTTCTCTTTTCTTTTCTATTTTATTTTCTTTATTAGTTAACTTCTTTTCAAGATTTGTTTTGTAGTACCTAAAAAATTGGAGAAGATACTATAGATATTGAACTCTAAATGATGTGAATATGGAGTATAACCAGCCTAAGAAACCGGCTGAAGAGTTAGAAGATGAATATTATCAGCGGTCTGCTATGTGTTTTAAATGCGGTGGAAATCATCTATTGGTTGACTGTCAAGCAGGCATGTATTCTTTCTATGGTTCGTATTTTGAACAGTCTCACTCTGTTTCTAGTCCGTACAGGTATGAGGATTCATATAGGCATAATCTTGACTCTGGTGGAAGTGAAGTGAGACAACCACCTCAAGGGGAGAATGATAGTTTGGAAGAGCTTGTGTATAAGTTCATAAATAAGCCGGTAGAGAGATTTACACTAGATGATGAAGCCATTAACAACCTAACAACACAAGTGAGTTAAATAATAAGTACACTTTCAGAAATCTCAATGCGTTGTGATGGTGAATATATAGAGGAGATACCCTGTGAGAATAAGCCTACCCAAGAGGATGAGCATCCATAGAGAGAGCTTTTCACTGTTCAAGAGGACTTTAATTCAACTGAGATGATCGAGAATAAGGCTGTAGTTGAGTGTGAAGCAAAGAAAGAAGAGTTCAAACTCCCATCCACTTTTCCACATTGGCAATCTTTAATAGAAGAGAATGACAAACAAATGGTCTTGGACATACCAGAGGAATATTCACTTGACCTTTCTTCTTTGTTTTCTTACTCTAACCTTGAACATGTGGATTTTATTTTTGGGAATTTACAGGAAGATACATGGATTGATCCTATGAAAGAATGCAGAAACACGTTAAGGATCATCATGAACGAGCAATTCACCGCTCAAGATGAGGACAAGAAAGAAAGAAAAGAGCGGGCCTTGCATGTATCCCTAGAAGAATTGGGCTTAATGAGATCCATAAAGAATCCCAAGGAGCGAAAATGAGGAATGAATTTAGAATTAGGGGTGAAGTTCATAAGTTCTCGGAAACGAAGAAAATTCAGGGAAGTCTTCTTTACCTTATGCTTTTTAATTATGTATCATGGGGATATGCCACAACTTAAAGTGTGGGGTATGGGATATTTGTATGTTGTATGTATATGTATTTTAGTTTTTGTTAATTTTAGTAGTTAGAGATAGAAAAACAAATTGAAAAAAAAAACATAAAAAGTTATAAATTTTTTTATTTTTCCCGACGATGGATATCATTCAACGGGTTTCTTGAGGGACTAAAGTCGAAAGAAAAATGCAAAAAGATTTTCTTTTGTAGTTAGTGTAATAATTCCCCCTTGGTTTTTCTTTGTGCCGCGGTTCTTTTCCAAAGGTTTTGTTTGAATCGGGTGTAGTTAGATTTTTATTTTTAGAAGTAGGAAAACCTTGTGCTATGATTTGAATTAAAAGTAGTGCCTCTTGACTTTGTTATGACTTGAGAATAGTGAGTTCTTTAGTGTGATGCTTAGGCTCAGCTTTTGACTCTTGTGTAAGTACCTTAAATTGTATGATCTTAACGTTGCTTAACTGATTTGACTAGAGTGTCTTGATAGTCCGATCTTGAGTGAGTTATGTGCCATATGTGTGAGATTTTTGTGTTATTCCATGCATTGCATTTGATGTCTAGAACTTCCCTTGTGTGTTTGCAAAGTGAAATAGTAGTTTTGTTCAGTCTTGAAAGTGATATAGGCGTTTCTTTATTGAGCCAGCTATATAGTTTACCCACCAACTTATTATGTATCGTAGTTAACCCCGTAATCCTGTTTTTTGGCAACCACATTACAAGCCTTACCCAGTTATTTGAATTGATCATCTATTGGAACCAATTACCTCTCATGAGCACTTGAAAGTATTATGAATTTAGTAAACATTGAAGTGTGGGGTGGTTGGTTTGGATTTTGAGTGGAACTATTGAAATAAGGAGAAAGGTGCAATGAATTTAAAAAATAAGAGCCACTTAAATTGAAAAAGAAAAATAAAAAAATAGTTGTATTGTTGTGAACGAGATTCATTGATAAGTGATAACTCTTGATGTAATGGTGCTTAAATAATTTGGGGAGTTAATTCATGTTGATGTCAAGGTGGAGTATGGTTTGACATAAGTGTGGGGTTTGAACAATGAAATGTATGTATTAAAGTGCTTAGGGAGGTGTAGTCACTCTTATATCTAAATGTATCCTACCCATCCCGCGGCCTACATTACAATCATTTAAAGTCCTATTTGATCCTTGACTGAATGAACTTGATTAGATGAGGAGTACACTACGGGAAAGCCTAAGGTTCATCTTTTGTGGCATATGAATGTTGTTTCTAAGAGTGAGTATATTCTTTCTATCTTGAGTTCCTGATCGTTCTTAGTTTTATTGTGTGTGGAACTACTCTCTATTGTTGTGAGGGCACTTGATTCATGAAGGAAAGGTAATGCCATTGACCTCTATGTTAGAGTAAGTGAACGGGTTGTGAATAATGCATGGTACTTGTGAGTCGAATCTTGAGGTGAAGATGTTACACTATTGTCACGACCCAAATTATCCCTCCATAAGAGGGTCGTGATAGCACCTAGTCTTTACGACTAGGTAAGCCTAATATTGCAAAAGATATAAAGAAAACACAACATTTTAAAGGTAAAAAACATATTATAAATAGCCAAGAGAGGCACCACTCGGCATATGCAAAATAGTTTCCCAAAACCCGGAATATCACTAAGTCACAAGCTGCTATAATCTATGTAGCTCTATACAAAAGTCTGAAGATAATAAGGAAAGTCTCTAGACGAGGGAGTAGAAGGGGACTCCAACCACCTCCGTTGACGCAAATTAAGGTCCTTCTGCCTGGACAAGTACTGCAAACTCCGGTGATCAGTGTAAATCTCACAGGGAACACTGTACAAATAATGACGCCAGATCTTCAGGGCGTGAACAATAGCTGCTACCTCGAGATCATGAACTGGATAATGCTTCTCATGCACCTTCAACTGTCTAGACGCGTAGGCAAT
>AWOL01S0005356.1:0-41803 GCA_000715115.1 Nicotiana otophora | reverse complement strand
CCACTACATTGGCCTTCCCCGGATGGTATAATATAGTGATATCATAGTCTTTAAGTAGCTCCAACCACCTCCACTGACGCAAATTAAGGTCCTTCTGCCTGGACAAGTACTGCAAACTCCGGTGATCAGTGTAAATCTCACAGGGAACACTGTACAAATAATGACGCCAGATCTTCAGGGCGTGAACAATAGCTGCTACCTCGAGATCATGAACTGGATAATGATTCTCATGCACCTTCAACTGTCTAGACGCGTAGGCAATCACCCTACTGTCCTGCATCAATACCGCTCCAAGGCCAATCCTCGAGGCATCACAATAGACAGTGTATGACCCTGAACCTGTAGGCAATACTAATACTGGGGCTGTAGTCAAAGCTGTCTTGAGCTTCTGAAAGCTCTGCTCACACTCCTCGGTCCATCTGAACGGAGCACCCTTCTGGGTCAGCCTGGTCATAGGTGCTGCAATGGATGAAAAGCCCTCCACAAAGCAACAGTAATACCTCACCAAACTAAGGAAACTGTGAATCACCGTAGCTGATGACGGTCTAGGTCAACTCTGTACTGCCTCCACCTTCTTTGGATCTACCTTGATCCCATCACAAGACATTATGTGGCCCAAGAATGCCACTGAATCAAGCAAGAATTCTCACTTAGAAAATTTTGCATACAACCTCTTCTTCTTCAAAGTCTGAAGCACGGTCCTCAGGTGCTGCTCATGATCTTCCCGAGACCGGGAATATACCAGGATGTCGTCAATAAACACAATGATGAAGGAATCAAGATAAGGCCGGAATAAACTGTGCATCAAATGCATAAAGGCTGCTAGGGCATTAGTCAGTCCAAATGACATGACAAGAAACTTATAGTGACCATATCTGGTCCTGAAAGCAGTCTTCAGGATATCCGGCTCCCGAATCTTCAAGATGATAGCCAGAACGCAAGTCAATCTTGGAAAACACCCTGGCACCCTGTAACTGATCAAATAATTCATCAATGCGAGGAAAAGGATACATGTTCTTCACTGTAACCTTGTTCAACTGCCGATAATCAATACACATACGTATAGAACCATCCTTCTTCTTTACAAATAAGACCGGAGCATCCCAAGGTGACACACTGGGCCAAATGAAGCCCTTATCAAGCAACTTCTGCAACTGTTCCTTCAACTCCTTTAATTCAGGAGGAGCCATACGATATAGAGGAATAGAGATGGGCTGAGTGCCCGGCAACAAATCAATGCCAAATTCAATATCTCTATCGGGCGGCATGCCCGGAAGATCAGCTGGAAACACATATGGGAAGTCCCTCACTACTGGAACTAACTTAACTGTAGGGGCATCAATACTGACATCTCTCACATAGGCCAAATACGCATCACACCCTTCTCAACTATTCGCTGAGCTTTAAAAAATGAAACGACCCTGCGGGGAGTATACTCTAAGGTACCTCTCCACTCTAATCTCGGTAAACCTGGCATAGCCAGCATCATGGTCTTAGCGTGACAATCAAGAATAGCATAATGGGGTGACAACCAGTCCATGCCCAAGATAACATCAAAATCTACCATACTGAGAAATAACAAATCGACTCTGGTCTCAAAACCACTAAGAGCAATCAAACATGACCGATATACGCGGTCCACAACGAGAGGATCTCCCACGGGAGTAGATACATAAACAGGGGAACTCAATGAATCCCGAGATATCCCCAAATGTGGGGCAAAATAAGAAGACACATATGAATACTTAGAGCCTGGGTCAAATAATATTGATGCATCCCTATGACAGACGGGGACGATACCTATGATAACTCAATCTGAAGCAATGGCCTCTGAACTGGCTGGAAGGGCATAGTACCTAGCCTGGCCTCCCCCTCTAGGGCGACCTCGACCTCCCCGACCTCCATCTCGAGCTGGCTGAGGAGGTGGGGTAGTTGCTGGTGCTGGAAGAAGGGCCGGAGGACCCAGTGGAGCACGTGGAGGCTGACAAGTCTATGGAGGTGCACCCCTCCTGGATCAGGGGCAATCTCTAACCAGGTGACAAGTGTCACCACACTTAAAACAACCTCTCGGAGGACGTGGCGGGTGAGACTGACTCGGACCTGGCCTGCTGGACTGGCCGATAATAGTACCTCGAGTAGGAGGCATACTAGATACTGGCGGTGCATAATAGGGCTCCTGAGGTCTAGGAGAAGTTGGGACACCACTGGCTGCTGGAAGAGTTGAATGAACAAGGAAACTTACAAAGCCCCTACCATAGCGTGCTGCTGGTGCACGACCTCCTGAATAATGACCTGTCTCTCGAGACCTCTTGGCCTCTCTCTCCTCTCGGTCCTGGGTGAACATGCCCTCCACTCTCCTGGCAATGCTCACTGCCTGCTGATAAGTGATGTCCATCTCCAACTCCCTGGCCATACTGGTCCGAATACTGGGGTGGAGTCCCTTAATGAAGCAACGAACCCTCTCTCTGGTTGTAGCAACCAGAGCCGATGCATGGCAAGCTAACCCACTGAAACGGAATGCATACTCCGACACAATCATATGTGTCTTCATAAGCAGACACATATGAATACGTAGATCCTGGGTCAAATAATACTGATGCATCCCTATGACAGACGGGGACGATACCTGTGATAACTCAATCTGAAGCAATGGCCTCTGAACTGGCTGGAAGGGCATAGTACGTGGCCTGGCCTCCCCCTCTAGGGCGACCTCGACCTCCCGGACCTCCACCTCGAGCTGGCTGAGGAGGTGGGGTAGTTGCTGGTGCTAGAAGAAGGGCCGGAGGACCCAATGGAGCACGTGGAGGCTGACAAATCTATGGAGGTGCACCCCTCCTGGATCTGGGGCAATCTCTAACCAGGTAACGAGTGTCACCACACTCAAAACAACCTCTCGGAGGACGCGGCGGCTGAGACTGAATCGGACCTGGCCTGCTGGACTGACCGGTAATAGCACCTCGAGTAGGAGGCATACTGGATACTGGCGGTGCATAATAGGGCTCCTGAGGTCTAGGAGGAGCTGGGACACCGCTGGCTGCTGGAAGAGCTGAATGAACAAGGAAACTCACAAAGCCCCTACCATAGCGTGCTGCTGGTGCACGACCTCCTGAATAATGACCAGTCTCTCGAGACCTCTTGGCCTCTCTTTCCTCTCGGTCCCGGGTGAACATGGCCTCCACTCTCCTGGCAATGCTCACTGCCTGCTAATAAGTGATGTCCATCTCCAACTCCCTGGCCATACTGGTCCGAATACTGGGGTGGAGTCCCTTAATGAACCGACGAATCCTCTCTCTGGCTGTAGCAACCAGAGCCGGTGCATGGCAAGCTAACCCACTAAAACGGACTGCATACTCCGACACAATCATATGTGTCTTCATAAGAAGACACATATGAATACATAGAGCCTGGGTCAAATAATACTGATGCATCCCTATGACAGACGGGGACGATACCTATGATAATTCAATCTGAAGCAATGGCCTCTGAACTGGATGGAAGGGCATAGTACCTGGCCTGGCCTCCCCCTCTAGGGTGACCTCGACCTCCCCGACCTCCACCTCGAGCTGGCTGAGGAGATGGGGTAGTTGCTGGTGCTGGAAGAAGGGCCGGAGGACCCAATGGAGCACGTGGAGGCTGACAAGTCTGTGGAGGTGCACCCCTCCTGGATCTGGGGCAATCTCTAACCAGGTGACGAGTGTCACCACACTCAAAACAACCTCTCGGAGGACGCGACGGCTGAGACTGACTCGGACCTGGCCTGCTGGACTGGACGGTAATAGCACCTCGGATACTGGCGATGCATAATAGGGCTCCTGAGGTCTAAGAGGAGCTGGGACACCGCTGGTTGCTTGAAGAGCTGAATGAACAAGGCAACTCACAAAACCCCTACCATAGCGTGCTGCTAGTGCACGACCTCCTGAATAATGACCAGTCTCTCGAGACCTCTTGTCCTCTCTCTCCTCTCGGTCCCGGGTGAACATGCCCTCCACTCTCGTGGCAATGCTCACTGCCTGCTGATAAGTGATGTCCATCTCTAACTCCCTGGCCATACTGGTCCGAATACTGGGGTGGTCCCTTAATGAAGCGACGAACCCTCTCTCTGGCTGTAGCAACCAGAGCCGGTGCATGGCAAGCTAACCCACTGAAACGGACTGCATACTCCGACACAATCATAAAACCCTGACGCAACTGCTCGAACTCTACGCCAAGCATCCCTGAGGCTCTGAGGAACATACTCACGCAAGAATATCTCTGAAAAGTGAGTCTAAGTGAGTGAGGCTGCCTCTTCCGGACTACTCAGCTCATAGGCACGCCACCACTGATATGCTGCTCCCCTCAGCTGGAAAGCGGTGAAAGAAACCCCACTCGGCTCCACAATGCCCATAGTACAGAGAATACGATGGCACTCCTCAAGAAAACCCAGAGCATCATCTGAAGCTAGTCTGCTGAAAGTAGGTGGGTGGTACTTCTTGTACCTCTCAAGTCTGAGCTGCTCTGCCTCAGAAGCAGCTACCCTGATCTCATGCTGAACCGGAGCCACTGGGGGCATAGGAATATACTCTGGGGCCTGATCAACCTGGACCCTATGCTTAGGGGTGCGGGCTGCGGGAGTTTGTGGCCCTCCCCCCGACTGAGATGTAGCAGGAGCTATCAAAAATAGTCCAGCTTGAGCCAGAGTGCTGAACATGCTCAAGAACTGAGCTAAAGTCTCCTGGAGGGCTGGAGTAGCAATAGGGATCTCTGGCGCTGGCCCTCCAGCTAGAGATGATGGGGGCTCCTCTGACGCAGCTCTCGCAGGTGCTCGGGTTGCACCGCGTGGTCTTCCTTTACCCCGACCTCGGCCTTTGGTGGCTCTAGTAGAGGGCTCGGGTGCCTGATCGTCGATCCTCCCATTGCGGGTTCTCACCATCTGTGAGAAAGAATAGAATAGAATCTTAGATTTGTTTTTTGGTGTTTATAACTCACACGACAAGGAAATCAAAGAAATATGATTGTTCTTAACAGTTACATAGCCTCCCAAAGATAAGTACGGACGTCTCCGCACCGATCTGCGAGACTCTAATAAACCGGCTTGTGACTCGCGACTCCTACGAACCTAGTGCTCTGATACCAACTTGTCACGACCCAAATTATCCCTCCATAAGGGGGTCGTGATGGCACCTAGTCTTTACGACTAGGTAAGCCTAATATTGCGAAAAATATAAAGAAAACACAACATTTTAAAGGTAAACAGCATATTATAAATAGCCAAGAGTAGCACCACTCGGCATATGGAAAATAGTTTCCCAAATCCCGGAATATCACTAAGTCACAAGCTGCTATAATCTATATAGCTCTATACAAAAGTCTGAAGATAATAAGGAATGTCTCTAGACGAGGGAGTAGAATGGGACTCCGAAGATCTGCGGACGCAAGCAGAAATACCTTGAAGTCTCCTAGAATCAGCAGCACGCACTAACTCCAAATCTGATAGCTCGTACCTGGATCTGCACACGAAAAACATGTGCAGGAAAGGGCATGAGTACACCACAATGTTACCCAGTAAGTGCCAAGCCTAACCTCGGTCGAGTAGTGACGAGGTCAGATCAAGGCCTTACCGGAGTAAATATAATAAATTAAACAATAAAAGATATAACTAGAATTTACGGTAATACAGTTAAAGAAATTCTCAAAAATTTAACAGTTAAGGGAGCCCTCGACTCAAAACAAGGTAAACACAGTGGAAAATCTCTCGGGATACCGTCCCGTAGTTTTAAATGAATATGCAGTACAGGGGGATCTCCCGGAATACGTCCGTAGTCCCAAAGTAAATATACAGTACTGGGGGATCTCCCGGAATACGTCTGTAGTCCCAAAGTAAATATACAGTACATGGGGATCTCCCGGAATACGTCCGTAGTCTCAAAGTAAATATGCAGTACATGGGGATCTCCCGAAATATGTCCGTAGTCCCAAAGTAAATATGCAGTACAGGAGGATCTCCCGGAATACGTCTGTAGTCCCAAAGTAAATATGCAGTACAAGGGGATCTCTCAGAATACGTCTGTAGTCCCAATTTAAATATGCAACGCAAGATGAAATGAAAGGTATGACGTCGAGTTATACAGTTTATACTGGACACAGATAAGGCAAATAAGGACTTAACTAAACATGACGCACAGAATGTCAATTAGGCAGTTAAAACACGTAAGCATGCTTTTTTAGTCTAAACTACACAATTAAACATATTAGTACAATTAATAAGAGAAGCAATTTATGATTTAAAAAGGTTAAACATGATTTTTGCAATAATAACCCGTGTACGTACTCGTCACCTCACGTACACGGCGCTCACACACCAAATAATATCAAGATATCCTAAGGGGAAAGTCCCCAACACAAGGTTAGGCAAGCCACTTACCTCGAACCTCTCAAATCAAGTTGATATCACGTTCTTGCCACGCGTATCCGACTCCAAATGGCCCAAATCTATTCAAAACAGTACAATACCATCCATATGTGCTAACGGAATGAATCCCACAAGAAAAACTACAAAATTAGGCCAACACCCGAAATTGGCTCAAACCCAGCCCCCGGGGCCCACGTCTCGGAACCTGACAAAATTCACGAAACTAGAAAGCTCATTCACGCACGAGTCTAACCATATCAAATTTACTAAAATCCGACACCAAATGGTCCTCCAANTCGAACCGCTCAAATCAACTTGATATCACATTCTTGCCACGAGTATCCGACTCCAAATGGCCTGAATCTATTCAAAACAGTACAATACCATCAATACGCGCTAATGGAATGAATCCCACAAGAAAAACTATAAAATTAGGCCAAAACCCGAAATTGGCTCAAACCCGTCCCCCGGGGCCCACGTCTCGAAACCCGACAAAATTCACTAAACTAGAAAGCTCATTTACTCACGAGTCTAATCATATCAAATTTACTAAAATCCGATACCAAATGGTCCTCCAATCCATAATTCAAACTCTCAAATCCCTAGTCTCCAACTTTCAATTTCCACCGTAAATACACATTAACTAGGTGGAAAAATACATGGCAAGGCAAGATTATTGACCAAAAATAAGCATAAGGAACTTACCTCAAGAAATGCCTCGAAAATGCTCTCAAATATTGCCCCAACCCGAGGTTCCAAAGCCAAAAATGATAAAAATCGCGAAGCCCTTCGGTTTTAATCACTACCCAGGTATTTCCGCACCTTCGGAACCTGGGCTCGCACTTGCGGGTGCACTTGAGCGGAAAACGTGCGCATCTGTGTAACTCACTTACCCTCCTCTGCCTTCGCACCTGCGACACAAAGGCCGCACCTGCGCGCTCGTGCCTGCGGACAACCCTTCCGCTTCTGCGCATCTTGCGCATTTGCGAATAGCCTTGCGCATTTGCGGGCAACGCAGATGCGAAACTTCCTCGCACCTGCGACCCCAGGCCAATTCTTGAATTTCTCGCATCTGCACCTGCAAGTCTCGCTTCTGCGAGGCCGCACCTGCGGACTCCCCACCACAGGTGCGAAAACACAAGAACCAGCAAACAAAATCAGAAATTCCTCTAAGTCCAAGCTTTCACCCGTTAAGCATCCGAAACACACCCGAGGCCCCCGGGACCTCAACCAAATATACCAACAAATCCTAACACACCATACAAACTTAGTCGAGCTCTCAAATCCCATCAAATCACGAATCGCCCTCCAATTCAATTTTAAAGAACTTGAAACTTCAAAATTCTACAACCGATGTCGAAACCTAACAAATCAAGTCCGATTGACCTCCAATTTTACGCACAAGTCATAATCAATATTAAGGACCTACTCCAACTTTCGAAATCGTAAAACGACCCCGATATCAAAAAACTCCACTACCGACCCAAAACTCCAAAAATTCGACTTTTGCCATTTCAAACCTAAATGAGCTACGAACCCCCAAAACACAATCCGGACATGCTCCTAAATCCAAAATCACCTAAGGGAGGTAACGGAACCGACAAAATTCTATTTCGGAGTCATCTTCATACAGTTTCGACTACTGTCCAAATCCTAAGGCTTAAGCTCTCATTTAGGGACTAAGTGTCCCAAAATACTCCGAAACGCAAAATCAATCATCCCGGTAAGTCACAATAGCAGAAAAAGATTTGGGGGAAACAGTTAATAGGGTATCGGAGCTATTACTCTCAAAACGACCAGCCGGGTCGTTACAACTATTGTGCTTAGTCTATTTTAAATATTCTTGGTGTAATGAGTTAGGAGAGTTACTTAGTAAGGTTGTGTCTATATAAAGTGTGGTTTAATTACTCGAGGACGAGAAATGGTTTAAGTGTGGGGTATTGATGGTAGGCTATAATATTATATTTTAGTCGATAATTACATTCTAATTTACTGCACTTTAGTTGAGTTTGAGCTTCAATCGCTAGTGTTTTGCACTAATTGTGTGTTTTATGCATTGTAGGAGTGATTCCGAACTATGTAGATATTATGGAATGAATTCAAGTAATTTGGAACTTTGAAGTCTGAGTAAAATCCCAAGTAATTAAGCCGGGTGGTTCGTGTTCTGGGATCAACGGATGATAGTTAAGAGCGAACGAAGAATTGATAGGCATATTGCGCAGTGTCTAGTAAAATGCACATAAAATTTTGTTCGGAACTCCGTTTGGGCTCCACAATATATTGTTGGAAAGCTAATTCAAAGGGACACAACTTTCCTGGTTTACGTTTGTTCAAATTCCCAATAGAATAGGGTGAAACGTGAGTGTCAAGTGCGCGGCCGCGCACTGACCGCGCATATGGGGAAGAAAGGTGTGAAAAGTGATGGGGCCAAGTGCACGGGCACACTTTCAGGTGCGCGGCCGCGCACGTCCAATTCCGGACAAGTGTCCTTTTTCGCATAGGAGAAGGAGTATTTGTTTGGGCCCGACCCTACTTGGTATATATACATAGAAAAATGATATTTTGAGGACTTTTGACATAATTTAGACCTAAGGAAACTAAGGAGAAGAGGGAGAAGCAAGAGCACAAGGATTTCACCACTCATCCTCACTCAAGACAAGGGTTTGGATGTTTTATATTTTCCTTTGACTTAAACTTAATTGTGATGAATTTCTCCATATCCATTGAGTAATTCTTCCTTAGGGATTGATAGATTTGGTGTTTTGAGAATTGTTTGTAGATATTAACTCTAGTTTTACGTATTGAATCGTTCTGGGTGTTTTTATTGTTTAATATATATTCACTTATTTATGTAATCTAAATAGGCATAATTTGTGATGTTCTGCATTATTTTATTGGTTGAATTCATTGATTCTTGTTAGTGATCGAAAGAGGCTAGTTGAATTAATGTTTAGACCTAGTTAGGAGGATAATCGAAAGAGATTCTCCTAAGGATCAATCCATTACGAATTCTTGCATATATTCACCAAGCTTAACTTAGTTCATATCGTAAGGTTGAGACTTAATCGAGAGAGGAGTTTCTAATGAATGTTTGAACATAATAGAGTGAATTCGAGAGACTCACTTGAACCATAGAAGTGAAGTAACTAGAGCTAATTCCCAGACAATTATCTTGCACCTATCCAATCAACCTCTATTTTCTCCCATTGATATATACCTAGCTACTTTTGTTTGATTGTCATTAGTCAATTAGTTCTAGATTCTTAGTTAATTTTTATTTTAATTCGCACAAATCTAAATCATTGATCATCTTGAATAGCAATAAAGCTGTAAACTACGAAAATACTATTTAACTCCAATCCCTGTGGATACGATATTTTCTATACTATATTCGACAAGCGAGCATAATTTTGTGTTGTATTTTTAGCTCGTCAAGGAGGTAGCCCGGTTATTCAACAACGGGAGTTCCTGAGCGATCGAGCCAAAAATTATTTCAGGAATAGAGATTCTAATAAACAGACCGAGCAGGAGGAACCTCAGCACATCATTAACATAATCATCGATGGGGTCGACGTTCCCCAGGGGCCGATGTTAAAGCGCACCAAAGTATCCATCACGAGAGAAAAACGGACTCGATATTACGTACCAGAAAGGACCTTGTATTTCAACGATGAGGATGCTGAAGGCATTGTGCAGCCCTACAATGATGCACTGGTAGTATCTGTACTCATAAATAAATCTCGAGTTAAGAGTGTGTTGATTGATCCAGGTAGCTCGGCCAATATTATTTGATCAAGGGTCGTGGAACAACTGGGTTTGCAAGACCAAATCATGCCTGCAGTCAGGGTTCTAAACGAATTCAACATGGTATGCGAGACCACTAAAGGGGAGATAACATTACCGGTGAACACCACCGGGACCATCCAGGAAATGAAGTTCTGCGTGATCGAAGGAGACATGAGGTACAATGCTTTGTTCGGGAGACCATGGATTCACAACATGAGGTCAATACCCTCGACATTGCACCAGGTGCTGAAATTCCCAACGCCTGGAGGAATTAAAATAGTTTACGGAGAGCAACTGGCTGCAAAGGAGATGTTCGTGGTCGATGAGGTGATCCCGGTATCCGCACTTTCGACATCGAAGGGTCTGAACCCGATAGCCAAAGACGAAACCAAATAGCAATTACCGATACTGGCCTTGATGGAATCGGAGAAACAGGGGATGCATGAAGATGACGACTACGGAGTTCCCAGGTCTTTCATAGTCCCCGATGATTCCGACACCACCAAATCAATAGTCGAAGAACTGGTGCAAGTCATATTGATCGAACGCATGCCTGATCGTAAGGTACACCTGGGCATGGGGTTAAGTCCCGAGCTCAGAAAAAAACTCATTCAATTCCTTATAGCTAGCATAAATTGTTTTGTCCCATATCGATATGACAGGGATTCCGCCGGAGATAACCACTCACAAGCTAAGCCTGGATCCGAAGTTCCATCTGGTCAAGAAGAAAAGGACACCTCAGTCCGAAGTCAAGCATGCATTCAATAAGGATGAGGTATCTAAACTCCTTAAAATAGGGTCCATCCTGGAGGTTAAGTACCCAGATTGGTTAGCAAACATAGTAGTAGTCCCTAAAAAGGGAAATAAATTAAGAATATGTGTAGACTATAAAGACTTGAACAAGGCATGCCCCATAGACTCTTTCTCCCTGCCTAACATCGATCGCATGATTGATACAATGGCCGATCACGAGATCCTCAGTTTTCTCGACGCCTACTCCGGGTATAACCAAATTTGGATTGACCTAGACGACGAGGAAAAAATGTCCTTAATCACTAAATACGGTACCTACTGCTATAATGTAATGCCATTCGGACTAAAAAAAATACCGGTGCCACTTACCAATGCTTAGTAAATCGGATGCTCGAAGAACAAATAGGAAAATCGATAGAGGTTTACATTGACGATATGTTAGTTAAGTCCCTACGAGCAGATGACCATTTGAAACATTTGCAGAAAACCTTCAACATATTGAAGAAGTACAACACGAAGCTGAACCCGGAGAAATGCGCATTCAGAGTCGGGTCTGAAAAATTCCTTGGGTTCATGGTGTCCATCCAGGGAATCGAGATTAATCCCGATAAGATCAAGGCCATCGAGGACATCATCGTTGTGGATAGTGTCAAGGTCGTACAAAGGTTAACCGGGCGCATAGTCACTTTGGGTCGATTCATCTCGAGGTCCTTTGATAAGAGCCATCAGTTCTTTTCACTGTTAAAGAAGAAGAATAACTTCTCGTGGACCCCTGAGTACCAACAGGCCATGGAGGAACTTAAGAGGTACCTTTCGATCCCGCCTTTGCTTCATATTCCAAAGGCAATTGATTGCAAGTGGATACACTTTGTACCTAGCAGCGTCACATGACATTGGTTACCCTCATTGGTTACCCTCAAAATAGGATAACAATTAAATTTGTAAGTGGTTTTAAGGATACACAGATTAATTTGATACAAAATGATAAATTGGATTAAAACGAACAAATAGAAATACAGTAAGTTCAAACCACGCGGAGAGGATATCTTCAGCCTTAGTGAACTATTTGCCCTCGATCCGAGCTCACAATGATCGATATTGATGAATGAAAGAAAAGCTTAGAATAACAGTAAAAATAATAGTATATTGCTTTGGAATGCGTGTTACAACATGCTTAATGACTTATTAGACCCCTCCCCCTTTATATAGTAGGGGAATCCTACTCTAAGTATAACTCTATAAAAGGTAAAAAAATCTTCTGTTTAATTGATTGTCGGTTCTACATCGATACGTGCCGAGATCCACGCCATGATATCCGAACGGTCACGGATATTACGGCCTCCTGTTGGCCGTGCTTGATTGCCCGGCGACGCTCTCCAAAGTCTTTTAGGTTTTAGGTAGATCTCGAATCATGACTCCGATATTATCGAGGGTCGATGGTCGGCCCTCGTACTCTGACTCGAGGATATCCTTGCTTCGATTCCGATCTTTCGCAATCATATCTCGAGCTCGTTTTACCCTGTTGGAGGCCGAAGTATATCATGTGCCCGATTTTTCCTCGTACACAACGGAATAGATCCGTTTCGACATATCAAAATTATATTCTCTCCTTTTCCCGAATAATTCGAGCGAATTGAGCGACCCACGAAAAAAATATGCAAACAAAATTTTTTTATTTTACCCCTACTAAAATTTAAATTTTTGCCAAAAAAATTCGCAATAATAAAGTATTTCCTAATAAAAACGACTTTATATTCAGGACTTAAAAAAAAATTAACTATGCTCCAAGCTCGTTAAATAGCTTAGAAAAAATAACTCGTCGGATTTTAAGGCAAAAAATGACCAGACGTACAGTGTACGAATGCAAACTAAACCTACCAATGAATAGCTATTTTCCCTCGCTGCATGGGACAAGAACCTTCTTCCCAACAAAAACTGATAGAGTTTCCGCTAAAAGTTCGACTAAATTCAATAACTTTTATATAAAGTAAATAAATATTTAAATAAAGAGTTGACAATACTGAATATAAAGAATTATGAATCTAATGTTAAAAATTAAAAAAATTAAATTCATCAAATTAAAATCCTAAATTCTTTCAAATTTTCAATCTCAATCCTTTCGTGTCACCTATATATATATATATTATTCCCTCTATTTTAATTTATGTGAAACTATTTGACTGGACATGAAATTTAAGAAAAAAATAAAAAAAAATTAAATTTGTTACTCTAAATAAGTATTATATTTGTACGGTTATAATTCTTTTGAAATTTGTGGACAAAGTATTTTATATGATTATAAAAACTTATCATCGAGAATATAATTAAAAATTTAAATTTAATTATTTTTAAATATAAAAAAATATCATTCTTTTTTGTAAAAGAACAAATAAGAAATAGGTAACTGCAACTGAGGGAGTACCAATCCTTCTCATTATTTTGCTAGCGTCGACGAGAAAATCCCATTTTTCCACTCTTAGCAATTTTCTCCATCTTCCAGCTTTAATAATAAAGAGCAATTGTCTTGATGTTTTACACCATTATACAAGTTAAAACTTAAAATCCTTGTTTATGTTATATATATATATGTTATGTTAATATAGCTTGGTCAGAAGGGAAGAGACACGTAGCAGCAAAAGAAGAAGTCCGCCGTTTTCACTCACGAATGGAGACAAATCCTATGAGCAAAGAAAGATCTGTTCTTTACTTCTTTTCACATTACTATTTCCCAGTCGGTCTAATCTTTTCCATGTTTTAATTTTTTTACGCCATATTCTGAAAAATCTGATATACTAAGCATTCTGTATTTATGTACAATTTTAAAAAAAGTTATATTTGAAGGGATGAGATATAGGCAGTTTATATTTTTTTTATTTATGCAAGAATAAGTGATTGATATACTAAGCATTCTGTATTTATGTACAATTTAAAAAAAAGTTATATTTGAAGGGGTGAGATATAAGTAATTTATATTTTTTTTACTTATACAAAAATAAGTGATTAATTCCTCTGCTCGATCTTAACCTATAAGTCACACAATAACAACTTTACCGTCGATCAAAAGCTCCTTCCTTATCATAGACCATGTTCTGATGTGTTGTATTAGAAAAAGAATTGAGCTGCTTGTGTCATCAATGGAGGAAGTAGCATTTAGTCTTCTCTTTTTTCACCTCATTTTTTGTAGTAAAAAACTGAACCGCTGTCTCCCACCATTCAGGTTATAACGTATGGCCTTATGGCGTAAAATCAGGAAATTTTAATTTAGTGGAAAAAGAAAAACTATCGGCACCAAGTTTTCTTTTGGGGGTTTAATTTCCTCTTATATATCTCCTCTCTCTCATTTAAAAGTTTTTATAACCTATATTTCTTTTTTTCTTTCAAAGTTTTTCCGTCTTATTTTGGGTTCAAAACCCCTTAAATAAAAACAGAAAATAGTAAAAGAGTGTTGAAACTTATCTGAACTGTCTACAAGTGTTGTTTTGGTTATTTGGGGTATGAGACAATTTCAGTTTGTTGAAGTTTGGTGGTGTTTTTGTCTTCTAAAACAGAATACATAGTTCAGTTCTTTGAACTTTCTTGTTTTTATCATCCATTTGTAAAGAATATTCCTGAACAATATATATATGTAAGAATATTGCCATTCAAAATCCTTATATATACAGGTACTTATATAAGTTTATTATATATACAGTTCGTTTGATGTGAGAGTGAGTATTTTAATTAGTTAAAGTGTAGTAATTAAGAGTCGCTTTCTTCAGATTTGGTAGTACTATTTATTTTTTTGGATATATAAATTCCAAAACCTCAGATAGTTTATGTTGCAAAAACCACTTCAAGATCCTAGTGGGGAGAGAAATTAAAGATCATTTTTCTCTTGTTAAAAATCCAGAAAACAAGAATGAAAAGAGAGTTACAGCAGCTTTATGGTTATAATAATAATCAAGAAATGCATGGATTTGAGAATATTAATATGGTGACAGTAGATGATGATATTCAAAGGCAACACCAACAGCAGCAGCAGCAGCAGACAACTGGTTTTGATCCAATTGATAATACAGATATTTGGCTCAATAATGGAAATGAAGAGCAACATCATCTTAATGTCAATGATACTAATTACATTAATTTCTCTACTGATTTTCCTCCTCTTCCTGATTTTCCATGCATGTCATCTTCCTCCTCAACTTCTAATTCCCCTCCTACAGATTCTTCATCTTCTACTCAAGCTGAAGAAGATCATTTCCACAAAAAAATCCAATTTGATAACACAGTTAATGGCGATCAAGATTGTTTAAATGTGATAGAAAATCTTGGATATATGGATTTAATTGATGGAAATCATGATTTTCTTGATCCTATGAGCTCTTTTTTCCAAAGCGAAAATCCACAAAAACACAACCAAAACCAACAACAACAAGAAGGGGAAGTTCAGTTTGAAAATGAGCAGCTTTCTATATTTCAAGGGGATAGTGAGCTTGCAGTTATGTTCTTTGAATGGCTAAAGCAAAACAAAGACTACATTTCTGCTGAAGATATGAGGAGTATTAAGCTCAAACGTTCAACAATTGAAAGCGCTTCGAAACGATTGGGAAGTACAAAAGAAGGTAAAAAACAGTTGTTGAGACTCATTCTTGATTGGGTTGAACAACACCGATTGCAAAAGAAACAAATGAGTGAAGCTGTAGCAAATCAAGAAAATTTCCAGAATTCTGCCCCTAACTCCAATTTCCATTATAATACAGTTGGAACTGATCCAAATGCTTGCTTTTATCCGTCACCTTGGATGGCAACTCCTTCTTATAACGTCACTAATTTCCCTGATTCAACCCCAGTAATGGCGGGGCAGATACCGGGGTACATTGGTGATCCTTACTCTAATGGATCGTTATCTGCGTCTCATTTTAATCAAACAATGAGTGGAAGTGCAAGTTCACCGGCTTCAACAGAATATCAACACATGGACTTTACTCAATCGTGGTTGCCATCGCAATTTGCTGTGGCGGCTGCTTCTCAGTATAACCAATTTCCTGACAATAGTGATAGTGCTAATAATGTTGCTGTTGTTGATCAGCCTCAATCTTTACTTGGTACGCAATATCCGTACCAACTTTTAGATGGGAATGGTGAGAGATTGGCTAGGTTGGGATCTAAAGAGGCTAGGAAGAACAGAATGGCTAGGCAGAGACGATTACCGTTGCACCATTATCGTCACCAAACTCAGAATCAAAGACAATGTAATGACCAAAGTGTAATTATGTGTAGAGAGAATTGTGCTATAGATACAGGTAACAGTCCAGGAAATTGGGTATATTGGCCTTCTGCTGCTGCTGCGCCAGTGATGATGGTTCCACAGGTTGATTCTCCACAATCACATTCGACCAAGAGGCCAGCTCTGCGATCACAAAACCATCAGAAGCATAGTTCGGCAGACAAAAGACAGGTAATTGGTTTCTTTAGTTTCGGCCAAAATCCTTTTCGAATTTAACTTTTATGCAACTAATAGTAAAAAAGGGCAGCATCCCGTGTTCAAGTAGGATCCGGGGAAGGGCCGCACCTCAAGGTGTGTGATGTAGTCCGCCTATCCTAATGCAAGCTTTAGTAGCTGCTTTCACGGCTCGAACTCTGACCTTTAGGTCACACTGAGACAACTTTACGGTTGCTCCAAGGCTCCCCTTCACAACTAACAGTGTACATGATTAATCATCGAATATATAACTATAAGTAGTCCATAAGAAGGTTGAATTAATAACTTAGAAATAAGATAGGTTATTTGCTACATGAAGAAATTCTTTACGAAATCGATATAAGAGAGAATCCGCCAGCTAGAACAGAAATAAGATATAGGTGAGCTCGGGGTATATAGTTGAACAAATATCCATTATAAAAAGCTCTTGGCTCACCCTTCATATGCTGTGAATAGAGGCGGACCCAGGATTTGAAGGTCGAGGGTACACTTTTGGATTCAACCACAATTTGCTTTGTATGTAGGATGTCCATTATTAATATATCACTATTTCCTAAAAACATATACATGTATACATGAAATTTTTCCCAAACTTTACGGGTGTCGGTGACCCCTCTCGGTATAGTATAGGTCCGCCTCTGGCTATGAATATAAGTTATATCCTTTCCCCAATGGCTATTGTAAGTTTAATATTTTATGAAAATTTGTTGTATAATGTGTTGCTTTAAATTTTGTGCGGATGTTCATCAAATTTTGCGTGGATGTTCTTCCATAGGCTTGCAAAAAAGAGAAGAATCTAAAATTTCTCCTACAAAAAGTGCTGAAGCAAAGTGATGTTGGCAATCTTGGAAGAATTGTGTTGCCGAAGGTACTTTAGCTACGTCGTCATAAACTGTGATCTATTTACTTTTGGTAATTGAAAGTATGATTAAGTGGATTCTTGAAATTTTGTTTATACGCAGAGAGAAGCAGAAACTCATCTCCCACAACTCGAATCAAGAGATGGAATTTCAATTGCGATGGAAGACATTGGAACTTCTTGTGTTTGGAACATGAAATATAGGTATGTGAACTCATAATATTCATCAAGCTATTTTTTATTACATTGCTCAGTCGATTGTTACCCCTTATGTTTTATAGTCATCTTCCTTATATACTTACTGGCTTTGTGTTTTGTTTTTCAGATTTTGGCCAAATAACACAAGCAGGATGTACCTTCTTGAGAACACAGGTAAACACAGTCGACGCTGCTCTAGCTTGCATTTCAGTAAAATCCGAGTACTAATTTGTTTTAATTGTATCTTTTTTCATTCTTAAAGGCGACTTTGTTCGAGCTAATGGACTTCAAGAAGGTGATTTCATTGTGATATACGCTGACATAAAGTGTGGCAAATATGTAAGTCATAACTTTATTTTGCTTTATGCTGTTATTACTTTAATCGCGTAATTATCTTGTCATTTAAGTTGAAAATTATTGAATGATATATCAGTTGATACGAGGAGTAAAAGTGAGGCAGAATGGACCAAAATCAGAAGGCAAGAAACCAGCAAAGAAAAACCTTCGTAATTTGTCATCTACAGCTGCTTCTATTAGCTCTCCAGTTGCACAAGCAGTTAGATAGTTGATGCAGCATAAGAGAAATTAATTTTCAACAGGTTAGAAGTTGGTTTTAAATCTTATTTACAAATTAGTATCATTTTGTAAATTAAACTTCTCTATAGATGACCGTGACGCGTGCAAAGAGTTCATTCATTGCCTTGATTCTGGATTTGGCCAAGTGCTGTAGACATGTTAAAGGGGTTCCTAGTTGTTAGTCAGGACTACTGTCTAATGTAGAGAATTGTAATCTGAGTGTGTTGTATGTCCATTTTCTGGGTTTTTAGGCAAATGTAATGACCATCATTTGTAATCTAGTTTAAGTTAATAAATACTGACGTGGCAAAGAATGTTTGTACCATCAGCAGAATTTAACCGATTGTTGTTGCAGCTTAGTATTTTGTTTTTCAGATTACTATATCAAGTTTGATATGGAGAATACGTTATATGTCGTTGTAGGTTAGCTTAACTTGATAGTTGATAGTGTGAAATTTCTTAATCATGTAAGTGATAGAAACGTTTCTGCATTTTGATTCTTTTATTTGATGGAATTTTCAGATATGGTCGAACTTCATTAATTTTGTCTCTTAGTTGCACATGTAGCAAACATCTTCAAATGGTTATAAACTTACAACTTAATAATAAAAAAAAAACTGTACTCAAAAATAGTGAACAAGAAGTTTAAAGCGGGCTGAATTAATTTCTTAAAATTGCCTTTTATAGTTTGAGAAAAGTTGAAAGGAGAAATTTGTTATAAAAAAATTAAAGTGTACGGTGATCAGCTAATAAAAGTTGAAGAATTATATCAAATTGTTTATTAAGCAAGCATAACCCCTTGGATTAATAAGGTGCTAACTCTAATCAACACGGTTGAATTACGAAATCCAGCAACTCAATTATGCCAGTAATAGTTAACATGGGCAGTGGATCAGAAAATTGTAAATTTATAATTACCATCATAATTAATCAACTTGCAGACAATAGGGTGAAAAAGGGCAGCGAGGAATATGAATTTGAAGCAGAATTCATAGTAAGTACATATATATAAGGATAACAATTACAACAATATCTGGAAGCTGAACATCTATAACAAGAAAGCGACTGAAAATTTGACTTTGATCTTTTTCCTTCTTTTTCTTTTTGCAATCTTTCTGAATCTGATACGATGCATACATGAATTGACATATTGAGCAGAGAGGTAAGAGAGAGATCAGTCCCACTGAACCATTTTCGTTAGGTGAGCAAGATTTTTGAATTGATGAGGTGAAAAATACAACATTTTCAGAAACCTGCTCCAAAGCACTTGAATAATATTTCCAGTTGAGTCAGGGGAAGGTTGAACACTTGGTACATAAAGATCACAAGTGGAACAATGGACAAAACCTCATGCTCAAGTGATAAGACGAATTCAGGATTTTAATGTAATAGGTTCAAGATTCTGCTCTCTTTGAAAATATAAATTCAGAACTTAATATATATATATTACTTTCAAGATTTTTTGGATATACATCTAAGTTTTAAGCTGAAAATGGTGGGCTGAATTGAACCCATCCACAATACTCTGGTCCGCCCTGCTCAAGGGTGATTAGGGGCGGACGTAAACGAGGAAAAGAAAGAGAAATTGGTGAAAATAGGCTTGATTGATGAATTCAATGGACATGCAAAAGTAATGTGGTAATGCTCTTCAGCAGATATGTCCAATGTGTTTTGACATCAACATTGGTAGCCTATGTGACAAGAAAGTGCACCAGCATTTGAGGTAATAGTTCCCACCATAGAAGAGGACTTAGCAGCTAAGCTTGAGGCTCTTGCATAACTGCGTGGAGCGGCACGTCCAGACGCAGTAAAGTATGCTCCATTCAGCATAAGGTCTCCTTCTGATCTCCAGTTCCAGTGCTTCCATGATCCTTCCCATGGTTCCACTCTTTTCGTCACCTGTTATCAATAATTTCGTAAGGTAAAGTTTGGCCCTCCTTATACTTTTCATTTTGAGATATTTTCAATAAAAGCTCATCGGTCAAAGTATGCTTAGTTCTAAATAGTTTTCAACTAATTACCTCTTTGGCAAAAGGGTTCACTGGGGCAAGGTATCTGTTGCCCTGGCTGTTAATTGTAGGATCAGCACTACCACCAATGGCATACATTTCCCAGTGTGTATAGTCATTGTTCACCACATGGAAATAACCATGCCTACATCTGCATATTAATTAATGTCGTACAATTTTTAGTCCAAGACGACAGGCAAAGATCAGTACAACAATAACAAGTAATCCTAAATTTCAAGCAAGTTGGAGTTGGTTATATGAATCCTTACTTTCTATGTCACTTTATGTAAGGACATCTCGGTCCAATATTGTGGCAAAGACAAGTGCATTTACTAAATTAGATGAGTTAAAAACAAAGACTAATGTTTTCATATTGATACCTTGGCATTCTCTGGATCAGACCCTCACCAAAATGGTTGAAGGCAATCGTCACTTGCATAACCTTATCTCTAATATAGGAGTCGCTGTGCCCCAATAAAATCACCTGCACATAAGTTGGATTTATGAATAATTAGTCTTTGAACTAAAGTATAACTCATTATAATGCAGTAAAAAGATTATGCTTGGAAATAATGGACCTCATTGTGATGTGTAAAGTAATTGTTTGAAATGGTAATTGCAGTTGAACCCATGATAGCATCAATGAGACCATCAGCACAATTAGAAAGAGAGTTGTGGTCAATCCAAATATGGCTCGAACCGAAAATGGAAATACCATCACCATCAGCCATTGTCCTCCAACCATAGTGTGATGGTGAGTTTCGGACCATGGCATTACCAGTGGGTTTACAGTCATGAATATGAAGGCCGTGAATGATGATATTCGTAACAAATTGGATAGTAATACAAGCCCCATATGCAATTTGTACATTCACACCACGAGCATCAATTGTCTTGAAACTGTTCATCATAAGTTCTTGCTTAAGTGTGATGACCATATCATGTTTAAACACTATCCATAATGGTGCGTCTTGAATTACTGCATGACGAAGTGTTCCAGGTCGGGGATTTACTGGATCGTCATCACCTGAGTCAGTCACAACATAATACCTGCACAGATTCAGTGTGTTCAGAATGAGTATGATCTAATTATACATATACGTTTTACATTTTTGTTCAAATTGAAAGCAATAGATTCAGTTGAAACTAAGAATCGCTCTAGATTTGCCTCTGAATATACCTGCCATCACGACCACCAATGGCATTGCGTCCAAAGCCAATAGAACAGTCAGCTAAGCGTTTGCGGTTACGTACCCAATGGCGATCACAACGCCAACAATCATCTATTGGATTTCCTGTTGTACATGAGAAGTAGCCCAATTTCCTCTTCTCTGTGCTATTCCTGATGCTCCTGTTTAACAATTACAAGAAAGATAAATTACTAAAACTAATCAATTCAACAGAACAATTTTACTGCATTAGTTTACCTAATATTATTAAAGTTGGTCAGCTTTACTATTTTTGTTGTCATTACTTTTATGTTCTATAGTATTTTTATCATAGCTTTTTATTCTTGTATTGTCAATCTAGAAAAAATATTTCTTGAGCAGAGGATCTATCGAAAACAACCTCTCTACCTCACAAATGTAGGAGTAAGGTCTACGTACACCCACCTTCCTTAGATCCCACTTGTGAATTCTCACTTGGTAATTGGTATATTGTTGTTGTTGTTGTTAGCAATAATCCATGCGTCCAAGAAATTTGATAATGGATCAGTATTTATCAGGCAGTGAACAATTAATTTAGTAAGATATTTTGATTCTTTTAAATTGTATTCGAAATTATGTTATTAGAAGCAAGCAAAACCAAGAAGATTCACGGGTTACCGCTTTGATACAAGACTATTTAAGGGAGAAAGCTGATCCACTCAAACATGCCTTTTAGGGTCAAGTTAATTAATGTAATGTGATAAACAGTAGATAGAGGAATACGGTCAATACGGAACCAGTACTTTTCCATCAAAGTATAAAAATAACTAAATAAGAGGAGTCCAAAATAAATGCAAAAGGTGGGCAGATAAATGCATTAAGATGTGTCGGTAGGAGAAACTATTTATTGATAGCCAAAAGTCATTTAATATATGGTGATGGGCTTGTCAGTACAGCCAGCTGAGGCATCCCTAAATTTGCCGGAATTGAGCCACAGATCTGATCTCTTCTTAGTTCTTATGCCATTTGCCAGGCTGGGGCAGGGGGACAAGGACAGAGTGAAGGAAAAATTAATAAGGCCTACGATTAGTGGGGCATAAGAAGAAAGATTTGTGTGACTCTTCTCATGCATATGGTCCCAGGAGTGTGTATTCTATTAATAACTTCTACGACAACAATTACTATGTCTCAATCCATATAAACTAGGATCAAATTTTCTTTTGGTTTCCCACTGATTTTAGGTATCCATCTTGAGGTCCCGATAATATTGATTCGGGCCGAATAAGATCCGTTATTAGGATTTTTTTTGCCTCTCTATTCTTAGTAGGGGTAAGGTCTGCGTACACATTATCCTCTCCAGACCTCACGGTGTAGATAATATTGGGTATGTTGTTGTTGTATCAGGATTTTTTTCATTCTCATAGCTCAAACTTGAGATATCTGATTAAGCATGAAAGATCCTATTCATCCCTCTATAAGACTTGGTGGTCGGGATCAATTAAATCCGTCTTGATCCAATGTTATAAAGTCAATTTTTTATCACTAGAAGCTCACTATATACTAGCATATAAATCACTAACATAATGTTTTTGGAGCACATGATATTGGGTCAATTGATTTTTGACCTTTTACAAACTTGTTTTTAGTTTTATGATCCTACCTCTTTTTTATACATGGAAAATTTACTTTTACACGTAAGAGATCTAAAAAGATATTTTCTTAAATTCAACATTGTAAAAGGCCTTGTAGGCCTAAAACCTCCATGATATTCCATAAAGTGGTTCTGTAATATTAGGGTAGACTAGGATTTTAGTAGGCATTAACACTATTTTACTTTAATTAACATAAGGAAAATATATTTTCAAGAACTAATGTACACTTCGAGGCTCCAACTCCCTGATAATAATGCAGCCACGCTTTCAGCTCAAAATGTATGTAGCTAAAATATATATTACATATATATAAATGGCATTTGCACCCTTTGTCACAAAAGAGTAGATGCAATTGCCTTGCATCCACTAACTTAAATATTATATTCATCCCTATTTTCAAATTAATGTTATATTATCACGAAACACTCTGTTTTGGGGTTTCCCTTAAGCTAATCTTTCTCGCTTAGCCAATGGAGGCATTAGTTGAGTATAGCAAGAGGAAGCATTAGTATTAACTCACTCCACTTTTAAAATTATAAGCCCACATTTTAAACTATGTACGCGTACACACTCTGTAGTGAAAATGTTGGATTCAGATGAACATATTAAACTTATACTCTAGCCGCTTCTATTTTAGCCTATGACTCGATATAATGTGGCCAATGGCGCCATGGATATACAAAAATATGAGGCACTACATTTTATAAAACCATAATTAGGAGAGCAACATGATAAAGGATTAGCAAACCCAAAATAGAACAAACAACATAATGTGCACCGGCATGTAAAGCAACCTTCAGTTTCTACGAGAAACATGGATAACATGAAATGAAAATGACTCGAGATAAACTATAATGTGCATTGATGCGAGAATCTCCCAACGGAGGCACGTGGAAGCCAAATGGATTAGGGAAGAGAATGCAACTTATGCTAACATGGCCATTTTAATCATATGATTAACAGCCAAAAAGGTTTCTGAGTTGCTCTAGTGGTGAGCACCCTCCACTTCCAACCAAGAGCTTATGAGTTCGAGTCACCCCAAGAGCAATGTGGGGAGTTCTTGGAGGGAGGGAGTCGAGGGTCTATCAGAAACAGCCTCTCTACCCCAGGGTAGGGGTAAGTTCTGCGTACAAACTACCTTCCACATACCCCACTAGTGGGATTATACTGGGTTGTTGTTGTTGTTGTAACAACCCAAAAAGGCACTTCGAATTTTGGACCAATACATTGCTGACAACATTATCATACCAGATTGGATGTCTATTATAGATTTTACTCAACCCATAATCGGAAGGGATAAATTCAATAGTGATTAGTTTTTGTGAATTGAGAACCATAGGGAAAGATTTTTTTTTTCATCTGTCCAGTAGTGATCGAGCTCAAATTCGAGCGGAGGCAAAAAATAGTAAAAGATTTTTTTCTATCCGTCCAAACTTGATGGACAAAGTTGCATGGTACATGGGCAGGAAAGAGATAATAGATACCCGTGAAATTAGTTGATGTGCGCACAAACTGACCATGATATCACGGTTATCAAAAGAAATTCACAAAATTGGTATGTTTAACTTAATAATTAATTAATTAATTAATCAATGACATGCCTATAAAAGCTGCCATAAAGAGAACCTGTCGCATTGCATGTGCTATATTCCTCAATGTAGTCTCATGATAATCAGTAACTTCTTTTGACTTATCAGCAGAAAGAAGAGCGGGGAGATGAATTTGGAAAGGGAATCGCAGCAGAATGGAAGCACTGAGAATTGTATGGAAATGGTTTGGTAGGTGGGAAATGTTGCACATTAAATTAAAGAGAATTGTGACATTGCTTTTAATTTTGTGGGTGATGTACTACAGAGCATGTGAGGATTCTTCACTTCATCTCCTAGCACTTACTTTCTCACATTTTATGTGACACATATAAAAACTAATACTAATATCTTCCTCTTTCCGGAAACTATTTTATATTAAAATTTTCATTTTATCATTAATGAATGACTTGTGACCTAATTCTTATAAAACTTACTTAGAAGGAGACAGAAAATGGAAAAACATGTGAAATTCTCCTGACCACTCATTTAAAAGAGTAATTTTGTTACTATATATATATATATTTGGCTTACATGTCAAATATCTTGTTTAATTTTTTAAATTATGTGTATGTCAAACACATTCACATAAAATGAGACTATAGGAACATCTCTGAGATGAGTGTGGGTACACTTGTCTCTCTACTCAAACTATCTATATTTAGAAAAAATACTCTTAAATATTTTAAATTTATACCTTTATATATCACAAAAGAGTAATGAGTATAGTAGTACTCTACTGACGTTGATTTTAAATAAGCCTCTTAATGGAGTAGATCATTAACTGAAAACACATGAATGCTGAAAGGACGGGGAATAAAACATTAAACATAATGAGGAATTTAATTTTAATATTAATTAAATAATAGTACTAGCATATTGTGATTGGGAAAGACAGAACTCACATAGACACCATAGAAGCGATAGCTTCTGGATCATCTTCAGCATGTTCATGCCTGAGTTCATCATTTTCACTTAACCTGCAAAACTTAAATCAATTTAAAATTAAAAGCAGAAAAAATGGAAAATCTAACAAAATTAATTCCAGATCCAATCATACGATCAGAATTGCGAAGAAAAAAACTACGTCGAAATCTTCTCGATCCAATTGCAAATTTACTGTACATTACAGTGATAAGCGAAAAAAATGAAAACGAAGCTAACCTGTTCGCCATAGTCGATTTACTTAAGCTCTGAAATTGCTTTGCTTCTTCAATACTGAAATTGAAAAAGCAAAATTCCAATGAGTAATCGAAAAACAGAAACAGAGTTGATAAGAATAAGCACGGAAATTCAGAAAATGTCGAATTGAAAAAGAGGAATTTTATGAAGTGAGAAATTAACAGAACTAATTTACTTTTCACATTGTAGAAAATGAGCATAATTACCTTTTACTGGTTGTGTCAGTGATGAAAAGCATCATCATAATTAGCAATGGACAAAGAAAATACAGAGCATTTGCCATTGAAAAGAATCTCTAGAATTTTCCGAGTTTTCACTCTGTTTGGCAAAGGAAAATGTGATGTAAAATGTGGCTGATTCTGTTTAGAAATAAATGAATGAATGTGAGCAAAATGAGTGAAAGAAAAAGCTTCAATGGAGGAAACATTATATAGGCCTCAAGAGAGAGACAGAGGTAAGCATCCAATAGTTGTCCACCTTTTGATATTGTTCATTACACTTAATAATATCTAGTTTATTATTAGGAGTACTTAAATTAATAAACTTAAGCTTATTCACTAATTGTATAAATTTGCATGTTTAAATTCAATTAGTAAAATTAAATTTTTATTGAACTGTGATCATCTTATTTAAAAACTTAAGCTGTCATAGAAAATACGTTTTTATTTACTTAATTATCTTTTCAATGCGCCCCTCAATCTCATGGAAATTAATTTAGTGGGCGGCAATGAGACTCATACTGAGGACTTTTGTCTGCTCTGATATCATACTGAACTATGTGATCATCTCATCTAAAAGTTTAAATTGTTAGAGAGAATACATTTTTATTTACTTAATTATATCTTTAACAGTTTTATATGTTGATGATATAAAAAAATTTGCACATTGTGTAATTTAGTAGAATATTTATAGACGTTCAATAAAACTTACTCATGTTTGCCATTAATGAGGTTAAGCTAATTACTGGCTTAGTGCAATATAAGCTCCACATTGTTGGAATTCAGTTGCTTATAGTGAAAATTGATTTGTTTTATGATTAGGCTTTTCTGCAATAATACTATAAGTTCGATAACCTTCTTCGAAATTGACCCGAACAATTGACAGCCATTCCGCTCATATATGATTAATTTTAAATTCATATGTCAGTTTCCAAATAAAGTTTATGTTTATGATTAGAGTTAATTAATCGTTACCTTAAACCCAACGGCCAGAAACTGACTTAAGTCACTCCTTTTCAACTTTCTACATTATATCCAGTTTGACTGTAGTCTTCCCTCACGTGTCAATGCGTCGGTCACTCACGTGCCGGACACTGCAAATGTTACGCAGTTCCATTTCTCTTCCTCGCGAGCTGTCTGACACATTAAATTTGACCATATTTACTTAAATGTATTCACCCCATCAGCTGTGGGACCACCACGCAGACGCGAATCCTTCAGCTTTTAAGATTTTTAGCATTGTATTATACTATTAAAATTATGGATTCAAATCAAATGTTTGTTGAAATTTTAGTAAGTTTTTACATATAAATTCATACTCTGTATCGAAAGTTGTGGATTCAGTTAAACTCGTAACAGGAATGTTACATCTGCCCCTGCCACCACGTACCTCCACCTCAGCCATTTATTTACCGGAGCACTTTTTTTGTTTCTCATTCCCATGTCTGATGTTCACTTTAGCGCTTGGTTATTGAATTCGTGTTGGAAAATATTACTTTGGAACGAAAGATTCTCTATCAAAGTCAACTTCATTTTTAGGGTTCGATCTAAACTTTTGATTAAGAATTGAGGAATACATATAATTCTTTTACAATATTTTATGGTATACGCCGGAGCTCCTTGGTAAATCATAATGCGGATGATTGTGTATTTTTCTTGATAGATTAAATGGTATCGATAGTGTTTAAAATTTTGTAATGCTGACAATAGATAGATGTCGAAACTCACCCCTTGTTTCTTCTAGGAATGCCAAACTTGCCATTTTATTTTAGTTTTCACTTAGAAAGTTAAAAAATTTGATACACGTAAGTTTAATTTTAGATGAGAAATGATAACAAACACAGCCTAAAAGACAATTGTAACATGCTTGTAATTTAAGAAGAAGATAAAAGCTTTTACTTCCTTCTTATTTGGAACACTTCAGTTGAACATTCAAAAAATACTTACAAATTTGCGCAATCCACTCAATATTAAAGTCTAAAATTAATTCTTAAGTAGATTTTGTGGTTATAAGATAATCGATACGCAGAGAAATGCCAGATCTGTTTTAATTCTAGTTAATAAATTCGAATTTATTGGGAGTGAATGGAGAATATTATAATTTATAGATATTTTCAGATTTGCTAATAAAAGACTTAGTTAGGAGAATCAGACGGTGAACAATATATTCATTCATTCAAAGCTTCATCAATTCGCCAAAAGTCGTTGTCTGAACATTTTCCATATTGAATTCGATATATATATATATATATATATATCTTAGCTTATACAAACCCCACTAGAAAATAATACTAGAAAGTAAATATTAACTTGAATAACGAAGTAAAGCCTTATAATCATCACAATTTTTAGATTCAAACATACACTTATAAATTAAGGTGGATCCAGAATTCTAACTTGTTGGATTCGATATCCAAAGTTCTTAGAATTAAATCATTGTGCCTTTAGAATTATGGGTTTATATATTTGGTATGATATTAAAGGGGGAGCCGACAAGGCAATACTTTTGGAGTTTTGGGAAATTATCTCGTTCTTTTTTTTATGAGTTAAATTTAATTTTTACCATGCTGTGCATGGGTTAGTACGATATTAAAGGAGGAGGGACCTCTCCTCCCCTCCCAAAAAAATAAACAAAATAAAAGAAAGAATAAGTTCCTGGGAATTTTTTTTTACTTTGTGTTTTTATCTTCTTTTAGGAAAAAGATATACCAGTAGCTAATTTGCTGTTCAGACGCTTGATTGAATTATTGAAGTCAGAGAATTTCTTATCTAAGTGGTGTAAGGGTGAAGTTGCTTCCAAGTCATTGACTCTAAGTGAGCAAATACGGAATGCCAATATGAATTAACGTAAGTTGCTCCGACTCGGATGCGGATGTTCGATACGAATAAAGATCTAGATGTCAGATTATTCATGATTTAAATTTTAATAGTTGGGAGTAAGAATCTAGGTACGGATGTGGGCGGGAGTTCGACTAAAAATAATTTAAATATATAAAAGTAGAGTTATAAAAATATGTTTAAGTTATGAGACATTTTTATGTGAAAAACTTACAAGGTATTCCGAGGAGGAAATATTAATCAAGAGGAGAATCCGAGAGGTAGATAAAAGAAAAAGGACTAACATAGAGATTCTTATATATAACGTATTCCATATTTTTCAATTTCATCCTATTTGTATTTGGATTTCACCAAACAGTGTATGTGTCCCGAAATTTTTCGCCGATGTTGGTCAAAGTCCCAAAATCGTTTGATCATATCCGGTATGGATCACTCACTCACACCCACACTCTAATCGACACGAATGCGGTATCGAAAGTGAAGAGTCCGAGCTAACTTTGGAATTAACCACTAAAACTATGAGGACTAGTTTGGTTTTGTTTATCCCAAAAATTGGATAACAATTGAATTTATACGCGGTTTTAAGGATATGTAATCTAATTTGATACAAAGTGAGAAATCAGATTTAATACGGAAGAATAAGTAGAAAAATAAATACAAACTATGCAGATTGAACAACTTAAGCCTCCCAAGGTTAATTTTCTTCGAATTTAGATGTGATATTACTGAAGCCATAATAATATGAACAAAGCTAGAAAAATAGTATCTTGTTCTCTTAAGTATGTTACAATATGTTTTATGACTTATACCGTCCCTTCTATATATACAGGGAAATGAAACCTTTAAGACATTATTTTATAGAAAATTATGTAGACTGTTGGCTCCGTTTTTGACTTAATCCCGTAATTTTTGCCATAATGATTGGTCAATGGCGAGAATCACGGATACTTGTCATGTGAGTTGGCAAAGCTTTTCTTCAAGGTCGTTAGAAGCGGGGTCGGTCATGCCCCCGATAAACTCGAGGGCAAATCTGATGGTCTTGTTAGAACTCCGATCCTCGAGTTCGAGCTCAGTTACATCTGTAACTTCGATCTCTTACGTAGGTGCCGAGCCTTGACCTTTTGTTCCAGATGCCTCGATTAAGAATAGAGCTCGGTTCTACCCGTATACAGATAGTCCCCTAATTTTTCGGAGAGTAAGCGATTAAAAATGATATGAACCCTTGATCCTTACTTCGATAAATCATAACGACAGGTACATGACGTATGTGATAAGAATAGTGGAAACGTCCCGTCATTCCGGTATTCGAGGCATTAAATGTATGTTAGTTGATGGTAGGCTACCTCGGGAGATGAACCGCCGCTTGAGAAACCTATAAATACCCTTTAATCCGTTTGTTAGAACTTTTATGCCCACATCCTTCTTGCGTTCTAAGAACTTCATCTTATTCATCTTCTAGTTTTCTCATTGCCAACCTCAAAGCTTACCCTTATCAACAATCTCTTTCCTTCATTTTTTATAAAAATGGCAAAATCTTCAAAGTCTGTTCCTAAAAAGGAAACACCTTCTTCTTCAAAACCTTTTGAAAACGCTCCTCACGCTGCTACTGAGGAACCTCCTCTGAGATCATACATCCCTAATGGGTGCCCTACTGTGGCTGATTTTAAGGTTGAGAATACGCCCATGGTACCGGGTCGATGCGAACCGGTCTCAAGGTACATATGTACGATCACAGACAGCATCCTTGATAAGGTTAAAGAGGATTGCAACTAGGTAGGCAAACACGTAGTGGTTCCTACCCCTGAAGAATCAATTATCACCTACGTGGAGAGTTTCTTAAGTGTTTACACTTACCCTTTCACGTTGGGTTCTCTAGACCCGGTTATCATAGCCTTTTGCAAAAGGTATGATGTGACGCTTGGGCAGATACATCCTTCATTTTGGAGGATCGTTATTCTGCTTCGATTCTTTGTGAGCAAGGTCGAGGGATGTCCATTCACCATCGACCATCTCATGCGCCTGTACAGCCCTCGACTTTACCGATGAGGGTTAATTAAGTTTGCACGCCGAGCCACCAAGACCTTATTCTCGAGTATCGACGAGGATCGAGACCGGGGCTGGTTAGGTAGATTTGTTCGACTGAGAACCTCGGACTTAATCCCGGCTGCGGACATGCCGTTCCCTGAGAAATGGAACATGAAACGTAAGTTTAGCTTTGCCTTCGGTATTCCTTTTATTGCTTTTTATTTTGGTTTCTCATCGATGTTATGTGATGCAGTTGTTGCCCAGATACCGAACCATGTTCCCGAACTTAAAGAGTGGGTCGAGGGCATTGTGACACAAAGACCTTATTCCGAACGTTTATGGCATGAGCTCTTGAAAGGCCGATGGGAGACCCGTAATCATGGTAAGGGTTTTTCCCTAATAATATATCTGATCTCATATTTTCATCATCAATCTCTGATTCCTTATATTTTCATTTTGTAGGTTTAGGAAAGGACGTCAAGATGACACCTTCATCAACTGACGATGATATACACGCCGATCCCTCTGCTTCGAAACAGAGCAAAGAGAAGAGGAAAAGAAAAGCTCCGAGTCACTCGGCCCCTAAAAGGAAAAGACCGAGGAAGCGACTTGCGTAGAAACCTAAGATAACCGGTGCCCGAGAAATTTCATAGGACTCACTCAATCGGTTGAGGGATGAGTTCGAGGAAGAAGAAAATTCTGAGTTAGTGGACTGCGTGAGAAGCGGCTTCAAAATGCCTCGAGCCATGGAGGCCGTAGAAGAAATAACGGCTGAAGTCTCCGAGATGGTCGAGACCGATTTGGCCCGAGCCAGTGAGGTCGAGAAAGGAAATATAACTGGTACATCCTGGTCAGAAGATAACGTACCCAAAGAGGCGCTTGGGTGATTGACCTTTCTAGGTCGCTTTCGTTTACAACTTCTATGATAAACGAGGCACAGGCGTTGAAAGGTAACCTCGGCGAATGGGCCGAAGGAGTAGTCGATTCTTTCCATAATTCTTTCGACGTCCTAGATTCCATTGCTTCGGATGATGTTACCGGTTTGGGCGACCTACCGGTAACAAGGAAGATACTGTCCCCGGGAGCTGGCGGGTCCTTTTCGAGCCCGAAATTAGCGAATCAGTTCCCTGCTCCGAGTGTTGATCCTACTCTGAGGAGAGAAATTTATATGTCCATCCCGGAGGACGCCCGGGTTCTTTCCGCTCCGGTGGGAATTGCTAGTTACCTTTGGTGCTTGGTGACCGAAGAGGATCAAATCAAAATGAACGAAGTAGATGCGCCTTGCCTTTTCAACGAAGCTCAACAGGCGCTGAATTGGGTAATTTCGCATATCCCTTTGTTATATACTTAGATTCAATAGTGAATAATCTTAACATCTTCCTTTGTATTTACAGGTCTCGGTGCTTCATCATGAGGCCTTTCTCCGATACCGGGAGGAGTTCAAGCGTCACGAGACCGAGACTTGAAAGTTTGCCGAGAAGAAGGATACTTACAAGCTTCTTAGTGAGAAGCTTCAGGTCGAGTTAGAAGCGGCTCGGAAGGAGCATGTCGGTTTGCTCGAGCAGGTAATACGAATATTCAATCTTAGCGATGATGGTTCAGATACTTTGGCTAACGACCCGAAACTACAGGCTCAAAAGAGACTTGACCAGGTCGGGCAGCTTCAGGCAGAGGTGGATGCGGTGAAGGCCGAGGCCGAAAAATGGAAGAAAAATATGGACAGTCTGGCCTCGGAAAAAGAAACTACCTAGGCACAATTGGCTTCTGCTGAGGTCCATCTTTGGGCTGTAAAGGAGAAGAACTCAGCGCAGGAAAAAATGATCGAGGAACTTCAATCTCAGCTGAGTTTAGTTGTTTCTAGCCAAGAGAATCTGGCCTAGGAGCTCAAGGATGCCAAATCAGAAGTCATTACGGCCCGAAACGAAGCTGATAAAAGGGTGGCCCAGCTCAAAGTTGATGCCGAGGCTATACAGGAGCAGGCAAAAAGTATGGTGAAGCACGCGTGGTAGGAATCCCGAAGGAAGACCCTCGAGAGAGTCCATGCCCAGAATTTTGACATATTGAACGAAATTGAAAACGCCAAGACATGCGAAGCCAATGCTCGAAGGCTAGCTTTTCCCGAGGAGGATTCCGATGCGTCTGAAGAGTCGGGCGAGCCCGGTGGCGAGGGAGACTCCGAAGGAGACGACGCGGCACCCTGTGAAGATTAGGCCGTTCAAATTTTGTATTGTTTCGTTTCTTGAGTTGATGTGGCCTTTGTATATGACATGTAACGGGGCTATTCAGCCTTTGTAAAAAAAGCTTTGATATATATATAAGGCCTCTTTCATAGCTTTCAAATTTCTTCCTTAAGTTATTATTTATTTTCACAAAGGTCGATATACCTTAGCATGAAATAATTAGGTTGTGTTTGAAGGTTCGAACAAACCTTGCCTTTATCGTCTTTTTGGGTTAAGGCTTTGTAGGGATTCGGTGTTACCGATAATTTTTTCCCCGAAATATTTTAAGTTTATAGCCTTGCTGAGGGTAATCTTTAGAACCAGACAATGCCAAATAACTCAGCCTTTTAAGTTAGGCAATGCCTACAGTCCCCGAGTGAAATGAATGTTCGAACTCGGATTAAGGTGGCCCTTGGGCTTGATATCTGGAGGAAATTCCTTGAAAAATGCAAGTGATGTTTTTTAAGATGAGATGTTTATATGCAATGAAGAGTCTCTTTTTTTATTCCTATGCATAATAGTTGTACATGTATACACGTTTTGTATCAAGGCTTGAATGATTTGAGCGGGCACGGTTCATTTGACCGTTGAATGATTTGAGCGGGCACGGTTTATTTTACCGTTTGGCCCTTACAATAAATCTTGCTGGTCGAGGCCCTTCAATCACGAAGTCGAGATGCCTTGTAAAATCTGATACTCGAGGACATAGCCCACCAGTGTTCGAGGTTGATCGATGAGAGGCCTCGAATGCTGTCGTGATCATTGTCATCGGTTCGTAGTCTGCCTTTGATTCTAAGTTAGCATGATTACTTGTTGCCTTGTTAAAAACCTTTCCGAAAAACCCATTTGGGACAAAACCGGTTCTGGGAAAAAGAGTGCAACGCTTGCTTTCAGACCTAGGATCTCGTATCATCCTTTGTAAGTTGCCTTAGCAATAATATGGTTTTAAGTGAGATATATTCCAGTTGTTCGGTAATTGCTCGCCGTTCATTGTTCCGAGCTTGTAGGATCCTTTTTCCGGTGATCCCGATAATTTGGTACGGTCCTTCCCTGTTCGAACCCAGTTTCTTTTTGTTCGGGTTTCGGGTGTTCAGTGTAACTTTTCTTAATACTAAGTCCCCAATATTAAAATATCGAAGGTTGGCCCTTCGATTATAATATCTCTCGATCCGCTGTTTTTGGGCGGTCAAACGGACAAGGGCAGTTTTGCGCCTTTCATCTAATAGTTTCAGGCTCATACTCATAGCCTCGTCATTCGATTCCCTTATTGCATGTCGGAATCTAATGCTTGGTTCTCCAACTTCGATCGGTATTAAAGCTTCGGTACCGTAAATCAAAGAAAATGGTGTGGATCCGGTACTGGACTTCGAGGTTGTGCGGTACGCCCATAGGACCTCAGGTAGCATTTCTTTCCATTTTTCTTTGGTGTCGATCAACCTCTTTCTGAGGTTTTGAACTATGGTTTTGTTGGTGGATTTCGCTTGTCCGTTACTACTGGGGTGGTAAGGAGTGGATAAGATCATTTTGATCTTATGGTCTTCAAGAAACTTGCTTACTTTGCTGCCAATAAACTGTTTTCCGTTGTCGCACACAATCTCGGCCGGTATTCCGAATCGACATATAATGTGATCCCAGATAAAATCGATGACTACTTTTTCTCTGACCTTTTCATATGCATGTGCTTCCACCAATTTAGAAAAATAGTCAATCATAAATAAAATAAATTGGGCCTTACCAGGTGCCCGCTAAAGGGGGCCGATGATGTCCATCCCTCATTTCATGAACGACCATGGTGACAAGACCGAATGTAACGGCTCTCCTGCTGGATGAATCATCATAGCATGCCTTTGGCATCCATCGCATTTTCGAACGAACTCCTTCGCGTCTTTTTCCATGTCGATCCAGTAGCAACCTGCTCTGATTATTTTTTGGACCAATGATTCGGCACACGAATGGTTTCCACAGGTACTTTCGTAGATTTCCCTCAAAATGTATTCGGTATCCCCTGGTCCCAAACATATCATCATCGGGCCATCGAACGTTCTTCTGACTAAGTTCCGTCCTCGGATAAGCTAAATCGGACTGCCTTAGTATGTAGGGCCCTCAATTTTTTTGGGTCCGAGGGTAGTTTTCCGGTCCTGATATATTCTACGTACTTATTCCTCCAATACCAAATTAGGCTTATTGAATAGATCTCGGCGTGGCCTTGTTCTACCACCGATCTCATAAGCTACACGACTCTTCCTAAATTGAACTTGTAATCTTCGACCGACGATCCGAGGTTAGCAATGGCATCGGCTTTGCTGTTTTGATCCTGAGGTACATGTTGTAAAGTCCATTCTTTGAACCGATGTAATGTCACCTGTAATTTGTCTAAGTATCTTTGCATTCATTCTTCCCTGACCTCGAATGTTCCGTTAACTTGGTTTATAACAGGGAGGGAGTCGCACTTGGCATCGATCACTTCTGCTCCTAAGCTTTTGGCTAATTCAAGGCCTGCAATCATGGCCTCATATTCGGCCTCGTTGTTAGTCAATTTCACAGTCTAAATAGATTGTCTATTTATATTACTTGTTGGTGGCTTTAGTACGATACCAAGTCCAGACCCTTTGGCATTCGAGGCCACATCTGTAAAGAGGGTCCAGATTTTCGAAGTTGCCCCTGAGTTAACTAGTAACTCTCTTTCGACCTCAGGTCTGGTGTTAAGTCAGCCACGAAGTCCGCCAATATTTGAAACGTAATGGTAGTCCGAGGTCGATATTCAATATCGTACCCACTTAGCTCCACGGCCCATTTGGCCAATCGGCCCGATAGTTCGGGTTTATGCATAATGTTCCTTAACGGGTAAGTAGTCACGACATATATGGGGTGACATTGGAAGTATGGTTTTAGCTTTCTAGAGGCACTTAACAAAGCGAGCGCCAATTTCTCTAAGTGGGGGTATCTAGTTTCGGCCTCACCCAAGGTCCGGCTAACATAATAAATCGGAAATTGCGTAATTCGTTCTTCCCGAACTAGGACTCCACTTACCGCTATCTCCGATACTGCCAAATACAAGTATAGTGGTTCGTCTGTCCTCGGTGTGTGAAGTAGTGGCGGGCTCGATAAGTACTGCTTAAGTTCTTCCAAGGCCCGTTTGCATTCCGGGGTTCATGTGAAGTTGTTTTTCTTTTTCAGCAACGAGAATAATCGATGACTCTTATCGGAGGACCTCGAGATGAATCTCCCCAGGGTGGCAATGCGCCCGGTTAGCCTTTGCACGACCTTCACGTTGTCCACCATCGTGATATCTTCGATAGCTTTGATCTTGTCGGGGTTGATCTCGATTCCTGTGTTGGATACCATGAACCTGAGAAATTTACCTGACCCAACTCCGAACGCGCATTTTTCCGAATTCAGCTTCATGTTGTACTTTTTCAATATACTAAAGCTTTCCTGCAAATGCTTTAAATGGTCCTCTGCTCGCAGGGATTTAACCAATATATCGTCAACGTACAATTCCATCGATTTTCCTATTTGTTCTTTTAACATCCGATTTACTAGGCGTTGGTATGTGGCTCCGGCATTTTTTAACTCAAACGGCATTGCATTATAACAGTATGTGCCATTTTTAATGATGAAGGAGGTTTTTTCCTAATCACCCGGGTCCATCCGTATTTGGTTGTACCCGGAATAGGAATCGAGAAAACTAAGGATCTCGTGGCCGGTCGTGGCATCGATCATACGATCGATGTTGGGCAAAGGAAAAAAGTCTTTGGGGCATGACTTATTCAAATCTTTGTAATCTACACACATTCTTAGTTCATTCCCTTTTTTAGGGACTACCACTACGTTCGCTAACCAATCCAAGTATTTAACTTCTCGAATGGACCCTATTTTTAGGAGTTTAGATACCTCGTCTTTGATGAAAGCATGTTTGACCTCAGACTAGGGCCTCCTCTTCTGCTTGACTAGATTAATGTTTGGGTTCATGCTTAGTCTGTGAGTAATTATTTCTGGCGGGATCCTTGTCATATCAAGATGGGACCAAGCAAAACAATCTATGTTAACTATAAGAAATTGAATAATCTTTTTCCTAAGCTCGGGAGTTAATCTCGTGCCGAGGTATACCTTCCGATCGGGCGAATGCTCGATTAATACAACCTGTTCCAGCTCTTCGACCGTCGATTTGGTTGGGTCAGAGTCATCGGGGATTATAAAAGATCGGAGAACCCCATAATCATCGCCTTCGTAAGTCTTTTGCTTATCTGATCGGATCGTTACCGGAATCGATAATTGCTATTTGGCTTCTGGGTCGGCGCCCGAATTCGGTTCCTTCGGTGTTGTGAGCGTTGATATCGGAACCACTTCTTCGATGGCAAACATCTCTTTTGCGGCTGGTTGTTCCCCGTAAATTGTCTTGATCCCCCCAGGGATTGGGAATTTTAACACTTGGTGAAGAGTTGAGGGTACTGCTCTCATGGATCCATGGCCTTCCGAAAGGGCGTTTTACCTCATATCCCTTTCGATTACATAAAACTTGGCCTCTCATACGATTCTGGCGGTATTGACCGGTAAAGTTATCTCCCATTTGGTGGTTTCACATGCCATGTTGAACCCGTTTAGGACTCGGACTGCTGGCACGCTCATGTCTTGTAGACCGAGCTGTTCTATGACCTTCGATCGAATAATGTTGGCCGAGCTACCTGGATCAACTAACACACGTTTGATTCTAGTTTTATTTACGAGTACAAATATTACCAGTGCATCATTGTGAGGTTGTATGATCCCTTTTGCGTCCTCGTCGCTGAAGGATAAGGCTCCTTCAGGTATGTAGTCTCGAGTTCGTTTTTCCCCGGTGACAGAGATTCTGGTGCGCTTAAACATTGGCCCTTGTGGGATGTCGACTCCAACGATGATCATATTTATGACGTGTTGAGGTTCGGTATCTTCTTGTCCTGTCTGATTGTTAGAATCCCTGTTTCTAAAGTGGTTCTTGGCTCGGTCGCTCAAGAATTCTTGAAGGTGCCCATTGTTGAATAAATGGGCTACTTCTTCTCTCAGCTGTCGACAATCTTCCGTTTTATGACCGTGAGTGCCATGATATTTGCACATCTGGTTAGGGCCCCTTTGAGCTGGATCGTATTGTAGAGGTCGTTGCCATTTGGTATCACTGATGCGCCTGATAGAAAATATGATGGCGGCATTATCGATATTAAAGTTGTATTCTGATAGCCTCGGTGCTTCTTTAGGCCCGGGGGACATGTCGAAGCCATTTTTGGTCATGACCCCGGTTTCTTCGACCTCGATTACTTCTCCTGTCATTTCTTACGGGGTTCCGCCCCGACCCACTACTCATTCGATCTCCTTTATAGGGCCGATATCGATCCCCGTTCCACGATTGATGTCCTTCTTGGATTTATCAAGAGTCCTGGTGGGATATATGGACTTCAAAGGTACCCCGAGTTGATCATCTTCGACTCTGATTTTTGACTAATACCGATTGTATACATCGGTCCCGGTAACGGCAGAGTATTCTATCAGGCTTTACTTTAATTGTTGTGAAGCCACCGAGCTTCGAATATTGAGTCCTTGAGTGAAAGCCTGAGCAGCCCAATCATCAGCGACCGGCGGCAGATCCATTCTTTCCATTTGAAAACGGGACACGAACTCCTTAAGCATCTCGTTCTCCTTCTGTTTCACTTTGAAAAGGTCCGATTTCCTGGTTTCGACCATGCAGCATGTGCTTTTACGAAAGAGTCTACAAGCAAGCATAGCAAATGAATCAATAGAATTAGGAGGTAAGATGTCATACCATATCACGACTCCCTTTGACAGGGTCTCCCCAAAATTTTCAGCAAAACATACTCGATTTCGTCGTCTTCTAAGTCGTTCCCTTTGATGGCACATGTATAAGAGGTTACATGCTCGTTTGGATCGGTCGTTCCGTTGAACTTAGGTATTTCGGGCATACGAAATTTCTTGGGGATCAGTTTTGGGGCCGCGCTCGAAGGAAAAGGTTTTTGCACGAACCTACTGGAATCCAATCCCTTCAATATCGGGGGTGCTCCTGGGATTTGATCTACCCTGGAATTATATGTTTCAACCTTTTTATCGTTTGCTTCAATCTTCTTTTCCCCTGAATCTATCCGTTTTGTTAGCTCCTCGAGCAGTTTTATGATTTCGGGGTTAGTCCCCAACTATTGTTCATTCGACCTTATCACGGCCGGTTCCGTTCTGTGGGTGACTTCTTGGAGTGGATCGGGTTCAACCGTGCTCAGTGCCTGGGTTTGGCTCTGCAACTGAGCTATCCCACATGTTGAGCTTGCAGTATTTCGAAGATCATGCGTAGGCTAATCCCGTCTTCTTCAATGTTCTGTGTGTTTCGAGCTGCAGATCGGGCTCCACCACGGACGTTATTTTCAAGGTCGGTACGCAAGTTCGCGTCGACGGCCACATGTGAATTTACATCGATCGCATCTGCAGTCTGAATCCCAACGACATCAGCGGGTGGCCCCGCATTAGCGGGCTCCGTGTTGTTATTCTCACTAGGGGTATACAAATGAAACCGACAAACCGCACCAACCCGATAATCCGAGTCAAACCGAGAAAAAAAACCCGACTATAGTTTGGTTTGATTTGGTTTGGTATTGAAAAAACAAATCGACCATATTTGGTTTGGTTTGGTTTTAACTAAAAAAAGTCAAACCGAAACCAAACCAATCCGATATTATATGTATAGAAGTGTTAAATATATTTAATATATAAAAATATTTATGGTATTGTAATTTATAAATATTTCTTAAGCTTTTTCATAGTTTTTTCTTTTAACATATTATTTCAAGATTGGGCGTATAATTTTTAGTCCATAAATGTTAGTAACTCAAATAAATCCTAAACCAAAATCAAATCAATACTAATGCTAATAAAAGGCAATCAATTCAATTGTAGTATGAATAAAAATAGTGTTGGATATCTAGTTTTTAGTTTTTCTATGATTTAGATAAAATGTATAACTTATTTTTCTTTTAGTGGTTAGTCATGTAAATAATAGTACTTATTAGTCATAATTTTAAATTATATTTGTTTTTATTATGGCTTATTAATAATATTTATTTTATGCGATTTTATTATCTTTATTGTTGAATATTTTAGTATAATGCCATGACTCATCTCATATTTATGTTATTTAATTGAAAAATACCTTATATAGTTCTGTCTTACTAGGATTAAAGAAATATTTGGAGCACAAATTTTACGTTTTGTGCTATGAAGACTTTGTGCAAACAAAAATCCGAAAATCCGAAAAATTCAAAAAAACCGAGATTAAAAAACCCGACTTTTATTGGTTTGGTTTGGTATTTAAATTTAATAACCAGATACAATTAGTTTGGTTTGGTAATTAGAACATATGAACCAACCCGACCCATGTACACACCTAATTCTCACCTTGATGACGAGCCTCGTTGTCGATATGTAAAGGTGCCAATTGAGATTTGTCATTTTTGGCCTGAGATCAAAGATACTTCAAAGAGCAAGTGTAAAGTAGTGTGTGTTATGAAGATTTATATCAAATAACCACTATTATCCTTAGCCCCACGGTGGGCGCCAAACTGTTTACCCCAAAAATCGGATAACAATTGAATTTATACGCGGTTTTAAGGATATGTGATCTAATTTGATACAAAGTGAGAAATCAGATTTAATACGGAAGAATAACTAGAAAAATAAATACAAACCATGCAGATTGAACAACTTAAGCTTCTCAAGGTTAATTTCTTTCGAATTTAGATGTGATATTATTGAAGCCAGAATAATATGAACAAAGCTGGAAAACATAGTATCTTGTTCTCTTAAGTTTGTTACAATGTGTTTTATGACTTACTCCATTCCCTCTTTATATACAGGGAGGTGAAAACTTTAAGACATTATTTTATAGGAAATTATGTAGACCGTTGGCTCCCTTTTTTACTTAATCCCGTAATTTTCTCCATAATGATTGGTCAATGGCGAGAATCACGGATACTTGTCGTGTGAGTTGGCAAAGCTTTTCTTCGAGGCCGTTAGAAGCGGGGTCGGTCGTGCCCCCGATAAACTCGAGGGCAAATATGATGATCTTGTTCGAATTCCGATCCTCGATTCGAGCTCAGTTGTATCTGTAATTTCGATCTCGTACGTAGGTGTCGAGCCTTGACCTTTTGTTCCAGATGTCTCGATCAAGCATAAAGCTCGGTTCTACCGGTATACAAGTTTAATGGATTGGATAAAATAATAATCGTATAAGATTTCCCACGGTTTCAGCTGAGGATGAGTCGACGACTTTCTTATTCTGGTCAAAGTTAATCCCGCCACATCTGGAATTATATTGTTACTCAATGTCAAAGATCGTACAGTGTGATCCATTTATCGGGACAAAGGCCGAAAGGCTTAATTTAGCCATCACATCTTTGTTCCCTTTTGTGTACAGAAGAGACTGTTTATATTTACTCCAAAGAATGTCCTTTTATTCATTACTGTAGGAGTTTTACTTCTATCCAATTCAAATTTAAGAGAATTTTTATATTATCAATTATTTACTTTTAAAACAATAAATACGGATAATTGCTCATAAAAGGGAATTCGTAATCTAAAAAATAAAACAAGTTTTTTTCTTGTGAAAAATTAAAATATATTGATAGTGAAGATTCATTTTGCATTCAATTCATCTTTTTTACTTCACGTTTCAATTATTCTTCTGTTTGCGTTTAATTTCTTGAGTTTTCTTATGGAGATATTGGCAGCAATGAGGAATATTGTGGTGTTAAAACTCAAAACCAAGCATTACAATTCATTAGGAATCTTTTTATACCATTAATGTACTTAGTATAAGAACAAAGGTGATATCCAGAGTTGTAACAATTATAGGGGTATCAAATTACTGAGT